>JADBJO010034130.1:2500-13840 GCA_016801955.1 Conus betulinus
ACGGGATTGATTATAGTTGTGGCTTTTTGTGTAGTTGTTCTTTTTGTTTGGATTGTTTGTTTGTTTTGCATTTTTTTCTCCTTCACGTTTTTTGTTCTGGTCATGCAGGAGGAATTTGTAGACACCAACTTTTAAAACGGTTTAGAGATTTTGAACTGCCAGGTAAGGAATAAGAAATGAAAATTCTAGTGTCATCTTACATCTGTTCTTCACATGCCAGTCTATACACGGCTTGTTTTCTGTTGTTTTTCATCTCAATTTGTTGTCCTCCGCTTTTCCTCTTCTCGTCCTTTGTGCTGATGTTACAGGAAGAGTTTGTGAACACCAACTTCCAACGGTGTACGCGGTACCTGCGTGAGCTGACAGCCCCGTTTGAGGACCAGGGCTCGGCAGTGTACAGGGCAGGGATGAGACTGCTCCAGGCTGAAACCTGTTCTTCTTCTCGTTCCCTTGTGTGAAACAGAGGCTGTGCAGAAGAAACGGATGAGGGGTCAGCAGGACAGTTCGTTGTTTCTCTTTCTCTCTTTTTTTTTGTACTCCCAGTTCTTTATAGAACAGGAAGTACTTTACAATGCGAACGAAGAAATGCTCTGTTTGTGTGTGTGTGTGTGTGGTGTGTGTGTGTGTGTGTGTGTGTTTGTGTGTGTGTGTGTGTGTGTGTGTCCGTCTGTCTATCCGGTCTGTCTGTTTCGTCTGTCTGTCCGTCCGTGTCCCAATGTGTTTCCACTCGCTTCCAGACAAAAGCTACAAGGCGACCTTTTCCTGAGAATTTGTAGGTATGTTCATTATTGGGCGCGGATGATGTCCGATGTGTTTGTTTTTAACCGTTATAAGCCGTTACTACTAACGGTTGTAACGTCCCATAACGGTTTTTCTTTCTTCTGTATGGAATATCTCAGCAAAGTACTTGGCCGATCTTTCTGCTAATTCGTAGGTATTTTTATTATGGTCACAGATGATGCCCATGTTATATATTACCGTTGTACGTTCATTATGGATCACAGATGATGACCGATGTTTTACCAGAATAGCCCCGTTACTCTAACGGCTATAACGGCCCAAAACGGGTTTTCCTTTTCCTCTTTTATGGAATATATTCATGCGTATTCAATACAAACTTGGAGTACGTTTAATGTAATGCTTGACATCTTGCTTTCTTTTTTTTTTAATTTTGCTGCTCTACATGTTTTGTAAGAAAAATACCTATGGAAAAATAAGAACCACAACCATTTCGCAAAATACTGAAGGCATAAAATGAATGACTGGGAACCAAAGCCTAGACTGAATATCTTGACAATTTCTTACATTCTTACTTTGTTTACGAACCAGCTTATTGGGTTGTGTTACCTTGAACGTTCGTCACCAACAGTGTTTAAATTATCGTAAATGTGAAGATGTAACAGTTGGTGCGGTGTTTGAGATATTTTAGAATTTCTTAGTGGTCGTAATTGTTTTGACACTTGAAACAAATGTACCCCAGAACAGTCCGTCACATCCACCCCGCCCCTCCCCCCCCCCCCACACGAGTGCGTGTGTTTTCACTCACTGTCCCACCCCGTCGCAAGTCGGTGTCTCTCTCCTCTTTCGCGCGCGCTATAATGTCTCCTGTGGTCTCTCCTCGGGGTCCTGGGTGGGCCCCTCGTCCTGTCTCCCCTCCCTTTGTGGTGCTAACGTGTGTTGTGTGTGTGTGTGTTTCATGTGGGTGCATACTTTTATTTCTTGCATGTTGTGTGTGTGTGTGTGTGTGTTTGTGTGTGTGTGTGTTTGGTGTGTGTGTTGTGTGTGTGTGTGATAGAGGAGAAAGATAGTGCGTATATGTGTGTGTGAGTGCTTATTTTATCTGTGTTTGTGCTAGTGAGTGAGTGAGTGAAGTAGTGAGTGAGTGAGTGGTAGTGCGTGAGTGAGTGAGTGTGTGTGTAGTTGTGGGGGTGTGTGTGTGTGTGTGTGTGTGTGTGTGTGTGTGGTGATGTGTGTGTGTGTTGTGTGTGTGTGTGTGTGTGTGTGTGGTGTGTGGTGGTGTGTGTGTGTGTGTGTGAGTGTTGTGTCGTTGCGAGGTGTTTGTTTGTGGTGTGTGGTGTGTGTTGTGTTGGGTGTGTGTGTGTGCTGTGTGTAGAAGGAGAGAGAGAGAGAGATAGAGATAGGATGGAGAGAGGAGAGAGAGAGAGAGCGAGTGAGAGAGCGAGAGAGGGTTTGTCAGACATACAGACCGGCAGTCGACCGACTACAGACAGACAGACAAAATAAAACCTGACAGACAACCGAGTTTGAACCTCTCTCTGTTCCCGTCACCAGAAGGCGTGGACAGCCGAACATCCTGGGCCAAGACTGTGGTGACGGGTCCGCATCGGACATGGACCACAACATCTTCTTCCAGGCCCTGTCCAACACTCGCAGTCAGCAGGAGAAAGAGGCGGTGGTCAAGGAGCTGTTCCTTTGTCTGGAGAAGGAGGTCCTTCGACAGGGACCCGAAAGTTCAAAAATGGCAAATTTGAAGAATTTGTTCTGCTCCGTAAGGTATAGGCAGACACTAGAGTTGAACATGAGAACCGGCCATGTCCCATGCATTCTGATTGAAATCGCCTTGCTGGTTTGTTCATTTAAGCAGAACGGCAGTTAATGTCTGCAGATTTAGTTTGTTTTTCTAATTGTGCCGGTATTGTCCACAAACATCAACAGAGCTACTGCACTGTTGTTGGTTTTTTTCGTTTTTACTCAGACCTGGTGCATACAAGAAGATACATAAATGACAGATAGATACCGCATGACACACGAGTGAAACAGACTGACAGGACGAAAGAACCATAGTAAGTAGACATAAGAGGCAACAGACAGACAGAACATAGTGAAACAGATAGAGAGATCAATTGAATAGACCGATAGCTAACCAAAAGATAGGTAAATAGATGGACAGACAGACAGATAGATTACGCACAGGGAGGAGATAGACGGACAGACGGACGGATAGAGAAATGCACAGATGTCCACACAGATTATAAAGATAGATAAAAGGGCCAGATAAGATATCACAGACAGACAGATACAGCCGAAGGACAAAACAGACTGACAAGGGCAAACAGAAAGATATGTTTATCAACACGATACATAAACAGACGGACAGACAATACGGGGAGCAGCAGAGGATATACGCTAGAAAGAAAGTGGACGGTAAGGACGATAGATAGATAGAACAACGAATAGAATAGACAAATACATAGACAGATACATAACACAACACATACGATACATACAATACTTACCATGCATAAGAAATACATACACAACATTTATACATACAAAGACAGACAGACAGGACGAACAGACAAGAAATTATAGCTAAGATAAAGACATGACAGACAAATCAATAGATAGATAGACAGGCAGAGAGACAGCATATCGACAGACAGACAGACAGATAGATAGTGATATAGATAGATAGATAGCTAGATAGATAGATAGATAGATTAGATAGATTGATTTGATTGATTGATGATTGATTGATTGTGATTGAGTGTTGATATATGTGTATGTGTGTGTTGGTGTGTGTGTGTGTGTGTGTGTGTGTGTTGAGCGAGGAGAGAGAGAGAGAGAGAGAGAGAGAGAGAGAGAGAGGAGAGGGAGAGAGGAGAGAGGAAGAGAGAGAGAGAGAAGAAGAGCGAAGAAGAAGATGGAGAAACAGCGAGAGAAACAGAACCTTTTTCCCACGGTAATGCGATCAGCACAAATTTTAACATTTTCTTATGCACGACCCAGACCAGAGGGGGGGGGGGGGGGGGGGGTGGAGGGAGGGTTGGACATCTGTTCTGCCTCTGCAAATCGTGATGTCGTTTACATTCTCCCGTATACTATTAACAATTGAAATGCTGTTCAAAACTCCCCCCCCACCTTCATATGTAGGCGTAGTGGTGGGAATCATTACTTCCTGCTATTTCATTACGGTAAAAAAAATTGCCACAAGAACAAAGGCAGGAAAAAAAAAAAAAAAAAGGCAACCCCCCCCCCCCCCCCCCCAAACCTTTGCCAATACCCTTCTCTTATTATCCACGTTTTCAGTCATCGCCACTAATTTTAACTATTGTTGCCATGTATCACCTTTTATTATTACGGTCACCATTACTTTTTTCAACTCCCATGATCCCTCCTTAACGAACCTCGTTTTCCATCCAACAGGCCATTTTGCACCGAATATCAGAAGATAAGTGTTTCCCTTTTCTCGTTCTTCGTTTTCAATTGTCCTAAAATGTGTATGTTTTTTCCTGAAGAAGATTCAAGAGTCGAAATGCATTGTGTTTTGCCCTATAACCGTTTTGTATCTGTGGCGGTAACTAACCAAAAAAAAAAAAAAAAAAAAAAAAAAAAAAAAAAAAAAAAACCTTTTTTCATTCCAATTTTTGCTTTCATTTTTTCGCGCCCTCATTCCACCTCGTTTCCGAAACTGAATATAAGGGGGGGGGCTTTCACAATCTGCGGATGAAACAGAGTTTTTACTAGCGGGTGACAAGAAAAATCTTTTGAAAACTTGTTTTGAAGCTCTGCTTAAATTTGATGAGTCTGTTAGGTCTTCATATGAATTTAAGTAAAAAAAAAGCGCAATTGGTTAGGAAGATGATAAAATAGTGAAATTTCGTTACATGGAATATTATAAATTGATTGGAAACCGCTAACATTCGAATACTAGTTACTAGGTATCGGGTTCATTAACGATTACAGAAAATTGTGTGGAAACGAATTATGCAGAGAAGCTAGATGACATCAAATATTTTGTTTAGTATATGGGGTAAAACGCCAGATAACCCGCCTTGGTAGAATCGCTATAATTGACCAGATGTAGCTTTTCCAATCATGCCCAGCACACCTGTTACAAATTTATGTGGAATAAGAAAACGACAAAATCAGCAGTCGAAAAACTGCGCATAAAAATGAAAAAAAAAACTCCCAAAATCTGGAGGTATCGGTCTTTCTCGAGTTAAAAAAGAAATTGTTACTTCTCTGAAAGTGTCTTGGTATCTTGGATCCGTAGAAGTGAAAGATCAAAGTATAAATGGAACAAGACCTACTCGGTACCCCTCCTGCATGGTCTTTGACCAATAAACAAGGTCCAGGAGATTGTTTCAAAATTTGCAAAATACAACCAATTCTAGGCAGATGTTTTTGAAGCTTTATAAACATTTTCTACTGCAAATGTGTCTTTGCGCCAAAAATTCTGCCGAACTATTCGCCGAAACAGTATGCTACAATAGCTCATTATTCAAGTCGGAAAAAAAATTTACATTTGTCTCCAGAATATTTGAAAGCAATGATATTTACTATCTGGCTCATTTTTTCTATTACGATGGACAGTTTCCTTTCATTCGAAGTTTCAAAGAAAAATGATGATATCAATATGATGCTCTCACTTTCGCTCGATACAAATCCGCAGTACTCGATTATCTTATAGAGACACCTGGAATAAATATCGAAACAATTACATATCAGTTTTCCTCTCTGCTATAAGAAATTGTTCTCTACTTACAAAGGTTCAAAGATGTCTGTACCATGATGATAATAATTAAAATAATCAGATGAGAGCTCCGTTTTGTGATAAATGGGATTTGAAAATGTCTCAAACTCATGATTGGGAGTCATGTTTCCTGCATGCTCATAAAATAAAATATCAGATATAAAGCTCAAATAGTTTCAACTCAGAATATTACACAGATGCTTAGGAAACAACATAAATTTAAAGAAGAATTTGGAGTTGTTATTATGACAGGTGCAGCTTTTGTGGTTTTGTGTATGGATAGTATTGATCACATATTCTTGAAGTGTACTTATCTCCGCGTTTTGGGGGACACTTTTACTGAGTTAATAATAGAAGAAATGTACCGATGTCCATACTATACATCTAACAAATCACTTGTTCTTTTAGGATTTGATGCAACAATTCTTATTGATTGTATTTTCTACTTCATTTTCTTTTTGAAAAAAAAACAAACAATATTTATACACATGTAAACTGAAAAGCAACTTTCCTCATGTAACAGGTTTTCTGAAAAAATATCAAAATTTCAATACCAAATTGAAAAAAAAAAACATAATGCGTACATAAACATGGACCACAACAAACTCCTATCCTAAATGGTTGATATATGAATCATTTGTCTCTCTCTATCTAGTGGTCTGACCAACTTCTCTACAACCAGCGGACAATCGCAGCTTCTTCCTTTTTTCATGACATATGACAATGTGGTGAGCTCTTTTATCAATGTTACGGGTTACTTTGACTGTTAGAACACAATTAACATTGTTTTTGCAGTTATTCAGTCTTTCGTGAACATCCACCCATCCTGTCCACATTGTTTTTTTTTTCTTTTTTTAAAGTAATGTAGTTTATTTATTTTTGTCCACCTCTCACTCCCTGTCGTGTATTGTAGTTATCTGTCAGTTCACTCTGATACCTCTCTCCGATATGGGGGCATATCTCCAGAACAGGCAATATCCTTTGTGGTAACCATAATATGCACTACCTTAATGAATGATACCTTGTCGTATACTACATTTGTATCCATGCAAAGTCAAACCTACATGTGTAACCAATGTCTGTTCAACATTTTGTCAACAGCTAGACTGGAGGAGGCGAAGGGGGAGTGGGATTTGGGGTGTGAGGGAACGGAATGAATGTTTGCGTGTGTGTGTGTGTTGGTGGGGGGGGGGGGGGGGGTGCGGGGGGGTGGGATATGGAGGCGGATGTTTGTTTTTCAGTTGTCTTTTTTTTTTTTCTTTTCCACTGTAAAAAAACATTGCAAAATATTAATAAAATATCAAACACACACACACACACACACACACCACACACACACACCACATATATAATTATATATATATATATATATATATATATAGTATTCAATGAACAATAATTCCAGGATAAGTACCGAGCACCATGGCCAGCAACTTACAGAGCAGCTAGGTGTTGCAATGACTGCAAGAAATATTGAATTATAAACAAAGCTGCTCTTATGTCTCCAGATTATAGAAATAGGGGTGGGGATGGGGTGGGGGGGGGGGGGACTAATCCTTCATATCTGCAGTGGTAGATGATCTGCCTAACTGACAGTATGTGCTTGAGTGGGTGAATGGGGAATAAATAAATGCTTCTCAAAATGACCTTCAGCAGCTATAGTCTCCAAAGCGGGAGACCATCTCCAATGGAGATAAAGCTCACTAACATATAACTCCTGGTCAGATACCGGTTTTTTCGAAACCTGATTGTTTCTCCTCAAGCTGACCGCGGAAAGTGGCAATTTGGACTCCTCTGCCTTTTCGTTTTTAAGAAGAATGCTATACCAGAAAAAGGCTGGTGTGCAATACCATAGTATGTTTGCTGAGTTTTCAAAAAACTAACTAAAGGTGCCGACTAAGAAGCAAAAGAAATCATGAAGAGCAAAACAAGCTACATTTTCTTGTGAAAAGTAGAAAATATAAAAAAGATCACCTCTTAAGACACAAGTGCTGAGGGCCAGTTCTTGGAATGAATCCGCAAGGGACTAAATTACAATGAAACAATAAATTCAAGGATAAGTACCGAACACCATTCCAGCAACTTACAGAGCAGCTAGGTGTTGCAATGACTGCAAGAAATATTGAATTATAAACAAGCTTGCTCTTATGTCTCAGATTGTAGAAAGGGGGGGGGGGGATAAGCCTTCATATCTGCAGTGGTAGATGATTCTGCCTAACTGACAGTATGTGCTTGAGTGGGTGAATGGGGAATAAATAAAATGCTTCTCAAAATGAACCTTCAGCAAGCTTATAGTCTCCGAAGCGGGAGACCATCTCCAATGGGGAGAAAGCTCACTAACATATACTCCTGGTCAGATTTACCGGTATTTCGAAACCTGATTGTTTCACAATCTCAGTGACCGCGGAAAGTGGTAATTATACTCCTCTGCCTTTTTCGTTTAATTCATATTTCTTGCAGTCATGCAACACCTAGCTGCTCTGTAAGTTGCTGGAATGGTGCTCGGTACTTATCCTTGGAATTTATTGTTTTATTGTAATTTAGTCCCTTGCGGATTCATTCCAAGAACTGGCCCTCAGCACTTGTGTCTTAAGAGGTTATCTTTTTATATTTTTTCTACTTTTCACAAGAAATGTAGCTTGTTTTGCTCTTTCATGATTTTCTTTTGCTTCTTAGGTGGCACCTTTGGTTAGTTTTTTTGAAAACTCAACAACATACTATGGTATTGCACACCAGCCTTTTCTGGTATAGCATTCTTCTTAAACCGAAAAGGCAGAGGAGTCAATTTACCACTTTCCGCGGTCACTGAGGAGAAACAATCAGGTTTCGAAATACCGGTATCTGACCAGGAGTTATATGTTAGTGAGCTTTCTCCCCATTGGAGATGGTCTCCCGCTTTGGAGACTATAAGCTTGCTGAAGGTTCATTTTGAGAAGCATTTATTGTCTCACTGTACAGTGGAGTTTGACACAAACTCGCTACGAAACGTACCTCGCAAATAGTGTACAGGGCTCTGACAAAATCGAGAAGTGGATCTGTCCTTTGAAACTCCGCAGGATCCTGATTGCGCATTATATTAAGCTTTGCTTATTGGAAAATAAATTTGAGGGCGTCTGCCACAGCGGTGAATCTCTCGAAAATGGGGGGAGGCTGTTGATTCGTGGGACATATCAAACGCTACTTATCCCCGTCTAGCCCATCACATCTCCACACGAAAGCTCGTCAAGTGAATGGCGCGGGGGGAGTTATGTTGGTCGATTTCACAACATACCGCTGGGAATCTCTTTCTTCGACTATAACTGCTCTATCCAGCCCCCCCCCCCCCCCCCCCCCCCCCCCACCTCTCTCCTCCCCTTACACTCCCCTTACTCCGAATCACCACCATGTCCTCTGTCTGTCTGTCTGTCTGTCTCCCTCTCTCTCTCTCTCTCTCTCTCTGGATAAAAGTTTCGAAAATTAAGCGGCGAATGATGATCTTTATCTCACTTTACCAGACAGTAAATATGTGCAGTAGCTACATAATTATTCATGTTCAACCACAGGTCAGACCTATCAAGATTCCTCCACTGAACGCTGTTAAACAAGAGTTTATGCAAATGCTACACGAAGATCGTAAACGAAATCTCGCCTACTTGACCTTTAGAAAACGGGAAGAAGAAGCGAGAGAAGAAAAAAGAAAGGTATGGCAAAGAATGGGCAATACTGCACACTTTTCAAATGCACTAAAGGAGACATTCATATAACAGGGAACTTAAGTGCAATATTTTCATAAGATGATGTACAGCAACATGTCAAGTACAAAAACATAGCAAATTACAACCATTCATTAAAGAAGCTATCAGCTATAATCCACCAGCCATACTGAATACTGCAAAACAGTTGCAAAGAACGGAATACCAGCCGGCACAAATGCTATCAATCGAAAATGGTGAACTCATTGGGAAGAAAACTCAGAAAAAAAATACAGCTAGCCGCCGATGAAAAGAGACAAACAGATTACAAGAAAAAACATGAAGCGTTTCGACCTCTTCTTAAAGGCAGTACAAACAACATTCAAGACAACGAAAACGAAAAAAAAAACGAACAATCACTTATGTCCTCAAAGTGGGCGCAAAGGATGTGGAATCCATGTGGAATCATTGGGAAGGACTTATTCAAAACCAAATGGAAAACTGATAGTAAAATGTAAAACGCATAAACAAGAAACTGATCGGGACGCTCATTGAGGTTAAACTGGTCCTAAAAGAGTAAGATATATCTGGTTAAAGGAAAAAAAAAAAACATGTTGAAAAAGAATGGCAAGATCTGGAAAACAAAGGACTGTTTACTGAAAACGGACATGGTGATCTTAGAAAAAAGAATGACGACTGAGTGAAGTACGGGAAAGCATAAATGGACGAAATGATGATAAGATCCAGAGCCCAAATGGGCATTCTACGAAGAAAAAAAAGTAAGGAAATATCTCGGTTCCTAAAAAAAAAAAAAAACTTCATAAGCAACAGAATGCTTAAACTGTCACGAACCAATGAACAACTGTGACGGAAACAGATATTTGAAAAGAAACCCCTCAAAATTGAAAACGTACATGCAGAAAAGGACGTAAATGACATTTGGAATTGGAACATATTTAGAAACCATAGTAAATGACACTGAAATTAGAACATAATGTAAACATCTGCCAAATCTTAATTAAATTAGAACCGAACATATCGAGGGGCTAATCGCCATAGAAGAATTAACCAAAGTCTTAAAAAATGGGGGGAAAAGACACGGCTTGACCAACATGTCGCGCCTGAGAATCGAGCGTGGCACGCTGTGAACGATTGTCCCTGTTTTGGAGATGACATTATTTGGCACTGATGATAAAAACAATGGCTAGTCACTGGATATGGGCTAGCTCTGAATGATTTTAGTCAGAAAATACTTTATTTTAAATGTACACTTACCATAACCAACGGTTACTGAGGAGATGAATCCGCTATAGATGTCAAACAGGAATCGGGCATATCCTTTTATGGAATTTATTATGCAAGATATCAAAGAAAATGGTCCCCTCCATATAGTATTCTTAAACAGAATTTGAGAGCAACAGAAGATGGCAACACTTGCAACACTCAAGTGTGTAAACACTGTCTTAGACAAACGTATTCACCTTGTAGTAATGACATTAGTATCGAGCAAACAGAACTTAACTTCCTTGTCTAAATCATTTTGGGTCAAAATAATATTAAGATTATTTTTACTTGAGACACCTATGGAGATTCAGTTAACTTCAACATTCATAAACGGTACTCTTCCACCTGAATAACTACAATAAAAAGTTTTATACTGGAGACGAAGAAAATCTGGACACTTAACCAAGAGTAGAATTTCATAGCATAGTTGTAAGAAGACTTTGGAACTAAATCGTAAATCGACACACACACCACACACACACACACCACACACACACACACACACACACCACAACACACATGCATGTGTGCATGCGCGTGCACACACACATACAACAACAGCATGTGTGCATGCGACGCGCGCGCAACACACACCGCACGCAACCGCACGCACGGCACGCGCGCGCACACACACACAACACACACACACCCACACACACCCACACACACACACACACACACACACACACTGATTGTAGATCCGTATCCCTAATTTATGGATTGTGTGTTTTTCATGCCTGCTCCAGTTTGCGTTTAAGTGGTTTGGAATCCTGGTCTTTTGGGGCTGAAATAGCTTACTTGGTAAACATTTTAGGCCGAAATAGCCTGACCTGGGTACCTTTTTAGCCAACATAGCTGACTCTGGTAAACTATAGGCCGAAATAGCTG
>JADBJO010034131.1:0-13840 GCA_016801955.1 Conus betulinus
TTGGTCCAATCCATGTCAAAGATGTCTCTAATACCATAGCCATAGGTTACACACAGACACAACACAGACACACCCAGCCAACACACAACCCCCCCCCCCCCATTATAATATATATATATATATATGTGTGTGTGTGTGGTTGGTGTGTGTGTGTGTGTGTGTGTGTGTGTGTGTGTATACAGCGAGAGAGGAAGAGAGAGAGAGAGAGGAGAGAGAGAGAGATAGAGACAGACAGACGACGACAGAGACAGAGACCGTAGCTAGACAAGAAAGATACAGAGAGAGAAGAGAGAGACATAGCCAGAGACAAACAGAGAAGAGAGAGAGAGAGAGTTTGAAACAACCTACTCCCATTTGCATCACCTAGGTTTCATTCGCATTCCTCTACATTGCAAAACATGTAGGTATTAGTTTAGAGGTTATCAAGATCGGCCAGGGTTTTTTTTTCCCCCTCATCACGATTTTCAACCTATCGTCAATGCTGTAGTCTCTTGACTGGCTATTCTCCATCGCCTTCCGACTGAACAAATGTCAACATAAACACGGTTATCTTTTCTTGGTGATCGTGCTAAATATAGGCAGAGGCGATGACATGATACTGTACACAGATGATCAGCCGATGTGGTCTGTCTCCAGTCGCTTATGAAATCACTGATGAACGACCCAGGCAATACTTCGTCACTCATGAACAGTATCCTCAATGGACATTAGAAAGGAAGATCACTCTTCCCGGATGCTGGTGTTACAGCCAGCACCATAGCATCATATCACATGATGCGATCTGCTTCGTTATAGCCTTACGCCCAACCCGCCTTTATTTTTATCGTTTTTTTTTTTTATTTTCTCTCTTTCTTTCTTTCTTCTTGTTTTCTTTTCTTTCTTTTTTTTTTTTTTTCTTTTTTTTTTTTTTTTTTTTTTTTTTTTTTTTTTTGTTAAAAGGCATGGAACCGGATAGGGGGCAGGGTAAGTTTCAGATTTCAGTTCTCCTCCACCCCCCACCCACCCCCACCCCCCCCCCCCCCCCCCAACCCACCCACCCCACCCCCTCAACTACTACTAACGAATACTAAAAAAAGGAAAGCATGTATTTGAACACATTTCCTGAATGACAGTTTGATAAATCTACCAGGGATGATTTATCTTGATTCAGGTTGCACTACAATGCTCCATTTTGCTTCTTCGGGTATTTTTTTTTTTCTAGCGGAGAGGAGAGGAGATGGAAAAGGGGGATGGGGGCATGTCTTCTGCCCCCCCCCCCCCCCCCTCCCCCCCCCCCCACCTCATCACCATCCTGTCAGTAAATCAAGCGCATCGAGTCGTTGTCTAGTCGCCTCACGTCATCAAAGAGTTTAAACAAATACTTTTTACATGTCCTGTAAATAGAGAAACATACGGTAAATTTTGTCATTCAATATACACTCACTATATTTCCCCTGGTAACATTTGGTTTCACATGAACATCTGGCCCTGGGAACTTTTTCCCTTCATTGAATCAAGACTTCACCCAAGCATCACTATTTATCATACAACAGCAATGGGGGGGGGTGGGGGGGGGGGATGGGGGGTGACGTATTAACGACGTAAAAAAAAAACACGCATTACGTCAACTATTTTGACGGCCGACTTCCATGGTCAGCTGAGGAAGGTTTGCAAAAAACCGAAAGCGCTTCTGTAAAATGCTTTGGGTGTTTGTTTGTTTGGTTTGTTTGTTTTTTTAAATTTTGTTTGTTTGTTTGTTTGTTTTGTTTTCCCTGGCTGCTGTCCCATCTTCGGTGCCACCTCCTCAGTGGTATTGCACCCACGGCCGCCCCACCCCGACGTCCTCTTGTCCACAGCCACAGCCCCAGCACCAGCATCCCCAGGGCACAGTCAGTCCAGTCGTCATGAGGCAACCCACCGGTAGGACGCTGCACTGCTGTGGTGGCAAATTGTTTTTTGTTCTTATCCATGAACTGACTTCAAGGACGGTTCAACATTTCCTAACGTAGCGGAAGTCATCGCTTTTCCAAATGGTCTTCTGTTTTGCTTCGTCACTGACCACAAGGGCCTTTCCCATGTATCTATTTTAAGTTCCCACTCCTTTCTTTTCTTTTTTGTGGGGGGGGTGGGGTGTGGGTGGTCGTGGTGGGATGGATGGGGGGGGGGGGGGGGGGGGGGGGATGGTAACATTGAACTCGATCCTGTGGCGGATACATCTCTGAGGGTGGAGTGAGGTTGGAGTGAGGGTTGGAAGGGGGAGGGGGGGGGGGGGGGGGGGGGGGGGGGGGGGGGGGGGGGGGGGGGGGGCTTATTTCCAGTGTCCTAAACTTTGCTTAGAAGAATAAAGAGGAGGAGGAGAGGAGGAGGGGGAGGAGGAGGAGGATGGATGAGAAACAGAGAATGAACGAACGAACGACTTGTATTTTAAGAGGGTGATGGATAAAGCTAAATATCTTTTTTTTCTTTTACATTCAGTCCCCCTGGGCAAGAGAGAGAGAGAGAGAAGAGAGAGAGAGAGAGAGAGAGAGAGAGAGAGAGAGAGAGAGAGAGGGAGGGAGGGAGGGAGGGGTATGTGAGGAAAAAGTTAAACTGAAAGGAAACCAGGTGCTGTGCGAAAAGTTAGTTAATGACAATACTTACAACACCCTGTTTTAGCTAGTGAGGTATAGAAAAGTGAGGGTGGTTTTTGGTGGAAGGGGAGGAGCGAAGGGAAGAAAAAAAAAAGAGATGGTATGCAAGGAGGTTAGGCAGCCCCACGCATTGTTCACAATAGTTTCCTGATGGCATCTTTCTTCCATACCTTTTTAGGAATGCGCCCTTTACCCCCTTTACCGCCGCGGGCCGTGTTTTGGGACTTTCCAACCTCAGCTGGTTTCATTCATCGTCGTTCCCCATTGACTGCTTGTATCCTGTTCAAGCCCTCAGGCAAGGGACTAGCTTGCTCATCCGCCCTTGACTGACCTGTGTGCTCGTCTGTCTGTCTGTATGATAATGTAGGAAACCTCTTTACCTGGGCTTATTTTTTTTTTTTTTGTTTTTGTTTTTTTTTTTTCTTTTTTTTTAATATTGGCGGAAAGATGAATTTTTGGAGTCCAAGGACGAATCATTGAGTATCTGACCCGCGGTGCCGATCTCGTCATAAAGGACGGATCCGGATCCGTTCAGCAAGATTTACTATGTAGTACTACAGTTTAATGGAATATTGAAACGTTTTAGTGATATATGACATTAGGGAGCCTTAACATTCGGCTGGGTGGTGGGTAGGGCTTGTGGTTGATGTGCACTTAACCCATCACCAAAAAAATTACATGGGAAGTAAACTCTTTTCGAATCATATCTAGTTGGCATTTCCTTGAAGGGAAAAATATTGTGTATTCCTTGATAAACTGATTACATCGCAAAAGTCCTAAAAGTGATAAAGGAGAAGTGAAACCTTGCCAACTGGTCCTATTCTTTTTCTTTCTTTTTCTGGTCCTTTTTTTTTTTTTTTTTTTTTTTTTTTTTGTTTGTCTTTTGTTATTTTTTTTTTTTTTTTCTCATGTTTTTAGAAATTTTGTTTTTTGAGAGAAAGACTATTCCCGAAGGTATAAGGTATGGGTTAGGACTCTGAGAAGTGCTGTTTTCCCACTGCAGAAAGAACAGACCAGTATGGGTAGGACTCTGAGAAGTGCTTTTCCACGCCTCAGAACAGAAATATGCCTGCAATCCTACCACACCTCGTAAGCCTGCAAAGTGTTTCACAAGGTTACAGGCACGCACATGGCATTCCATTAAGAACATCAAGGGACATAACTACTCTCCGGTAGATGCCGTTGTGTTATGGCCGCTGGCAATGTGACACGATAGACTATCCACGAGAGAATTCCCGTGAGTGTACCAGCTCATGTTTCTTGACTGCAGAGCCCACTGGCAAAAAAACGCGCCACTGTCAAGCACACTGCCGTGTGCATCCCGCAGCCTCACTCGTTGCTGTTCCCCTGACAGGTGAAGACAGTACAACTCCATGAGGTCTCACGTACCCGTGAAAGAAAATCCGGGGTTACAGTCTTTGTCCCTGTCAACAGGGCTTCCCCTTATTGCCGTCGTTGGGCCTTTCCTCACTGTCACTGGGCCTTCCCCCGGAGTCGGCCAAAAGGCGAAGACAAGATAAGAGACACACCCGAAGGAGCACGTAGGACCCTGGGAAGAAACGTCCTCAACTGCCGAACAAAAAGAGGTGTTCGCTCTCTGGAGTGTCCTGGTTTCTGAAGCATTTCTGACGCGCCTTCGTGAATATAAAAGAAAATGAATGTATTAATACCATTTCAGATTGTTTGGAGGGGGGATGGAAAGGGGAGAGGTATAGCGCGCGCGCGCGCGCGCGCGAGTGTGTACTGTGTGTGTGTGTGTGTGTGTGTGTGTGTGTGTGTGTGTGTGTGTGTGTGTGTGTGTGTGTTTGTGGCTGTGTTTGTGACTGTGTGTCTGTGTGCGTGCACGCGTGCATACGCGCGGGTGTGCGTGTGTGTGTGTGTGTGGTGTGTGTGTGTGTGTGTGTGTGTGGGGTGCGCGCGCGCGTGCGTTCGTGCGCGCGCAACGCGTGCATAGCATATGTGTGTGTGTATGCACGCGCGTGCAAGTGTGTGTACGTGTGTGTGTGGTGTTGTGTGTGTTGGGGGTGTGGGGGTGGTCGTGTGTGCGAGCATGCGTGCGTGAGTGTGTAGTGGTGTGTGTGTGTGTGGTGTGTGTTTGTGTGTGTGTGTGTGTGTGTGTGTTTTCTGTTTGCTCTGGTGAGGGGGTTCTGAGGTGATATCAAGGATCTCTGCCCCCGTTCTCGTCCACCTCTTCTCAACAACACACACAACAAAACACAGATCATGCTTGCATGTCTGTCGCAAAAAAAACATGATGACTTGCAATACTCGATCACATCAAAACCAACAGAAAATTAGTTTTTGAAAAAAAAAAAGGAATCAGGTAATCAGTTAATATTGGTTTACATTTTGTCTCAAGCAAAGGGTCAACACAAAAGTGACGGATGTGTTCGCCTCACACTCAACAAGCCCGAATCTAGCAGGAACTTGAAGCTTTGAGACACGTATTATAACAAGCCTTGCATGAAAGTCCAGCCATTCAAAGAAAGAATGCCAGATTGGAGGAGACGATGGAGCCATTCAAGCAGTCCTTAGTGGAAAAACAAAAGGTGATTTTAAAACTTCGGTGTAATGTAATCCTACCAAAACCGGCACAATTAACGCCGTTCATATTTAACTTACTGCAGTTTCTCAGAGAGAGAGGAGAGGGAGCAGTTTTAAGCTATAACGGGGCTGCCTGACTGCGTACAGAGGGGCGAGCCAGGGAGGGAGGAGATGAGGAGAGATGAGAGAGAGAGGAGGGAGAGGGAGAGAGAGAGGATCGAGCAGATGAGAGAGAGAATGTTTTAATTTTAGGCGATCAAGACGATACACATAACAAGTTTGATTCGGCATTTTCATATACAAATGAGGGCCGTGTAACAAGTAAGTGTCGTAAGAAGTTGTCGCGCATCGTATAGGTAGTTCAGCATTTCTTTACTTCACCATTATAATATGTCTGTCTCTTATAGTTGTATGTAAATTGTGTACCAGATGGTGATTTTTTTGTCATTAGGTTTGATAATTGGAACGAGTTCTTCGCTGCGCTCATTATCATTATGGACAAGACAACAAAATAGGAAAATGTATTCCATTTTTAACTATAACATGGTTTAAAATGGACCAGCTTATCTTACTATCCTGACTAATATTTCGCGTAGAAGGACAATCATCAATGCCCAATATACCAATTTATAACGGCACTATCAAAGCCTGTCCTGACGAACTTTTTTTTGGTCCAAACCCATGTGACAGTTTATGATTGCATAAAGTTCTACTCGTTAAAATCCTTGGAATGTGGCGCTTCCAACTTTCCGCTTCCGTATGTCTGAGTAAGCCTTTCTCTGAAGCACTGTTAAGCACTGTAGCTGAGTCATGATAGTTTCGACTCCTGATTTATCCACACAAAAGAGACAGTAAACCAAATTAAGACAAAGTTTCATTCTCATATTCGATACCCATGTTCGCTTGCCTTTGTTCTCTAGGACTACGTTAGTGGTAATATAGGCTCCGTGTGGATTGTGAAAAGTCTCGTGGATTCAGACAGGAGGAGTAAATCAGCAGCCAAACAGGAAACTGAATAAGCTCATGAACTCTATGATAATGTTTGCGCCCCGTTGCTAAACCATGGGTTAATTAATCCAACCTTAGCTCGTTTGGTTTGTTTGTTAGGAAAAAATGACCATAGGCGGGCCCCGGCACACATACTCCTTGTCAAGATATTGCGGGTTACATTGTATGTAAACGGACACTTGGAGGCCACTTCGCTTGCGCCGTGCTTTGACTAGTATGCTTTGTATGGCAAAACAGTAGTTAGGCCACTTTATATCGTGTGGTAAAAACTGAAGCAACGGTAGATGTTTGTGAAAAAACAGAACTCACGCTTTCCAGAAATCTTAAAACATGACATACACTGTCTGTCCGACAGCTGGTTTGGCTCCTGATGACTGTAGAAGAAAGCGAAATATATGATCAGTGGGAGAATGTACCGTTCGAAAATATGCCCCCCTGACCATTCGACAAATAATGCTATGCTGCTGTGGAATTTTTTTTTTTTTTTTTTTTTTTGCTATGTCATGATGATTTAAATCATGAATTTGCGCCGGCATTTGTTAGCGAATTTTACGTAACTATAGGATCTCGTTGTTTCCCTTTTTGAAACAGGGGTTTGGATGTGATTTCCAGCACCTTTCCGGATAATAGAATTCTGTCGTTGGAAAAAAAAAAAGGGAAAAGGAGTTGGGATGGGGGGAACAAAAACAAAGCAAAAAATAAGAAAAAATAAAAATAAAAAAAAACACTGAAAAATAATAAAAACAAACTTTTTTTCAAGCGTCATCTTGATTAGTTGGGAACAAAAAAACAAAAAAAAAAAAAAAAAAACAAAAAGAAAAAAAAAAAAAAAAAAATGTTCGATGATGTCTCTGGACAGGAAAACTAATCATTTTTTAAAGGAGACATCGTAAGACCCGTCATCTGAATAAAAACAACAACAAAAAAAACACACCAAACGCCCTTCTTACATGACAGTATCTGGACCAAGCAGAATCTAATTATCTTTTAAGGACGCGCATTGCGCTAACTCATATTACGACAACGTTTTGTGTTCATGCATCATTGAAAGAGCGCGCAGCCCCGGGAATGTTGGTTTAAATGAACGTGTGTTTTCCCACCTTGACTGCGGTATTTGGTAAGCAGGGTAACGATGAAAAGAGCCTCGTCTCTCAATCAACAACCAGTTTTCCCCCACCACTGCTATCGTTTATGTTCGATTTTTTTTTACCCCCCCCGCCCCCCCCCCCCCCCCTTTTTTTTTTTTTGTTTTTCTTACCACTGATGTGAATATTGTGATGGAAATGTGGCTCAGAAATCCATTTGGTCGGAAAGAAAGTGCCGCCATTTAATGAAAAGAAAGCTTATGGTTTTTGTACGCTTCATTTTTTTTTTTTTTTTTTTTAATTTTTCGTTCCAACGGGCTTGTGACATGAAACGTTAAGGAACCGACGGTGAGGAGAGTGAGGGAGGAGGGAGAGAGACATGAGGGAAAGAGAGGGATAGGAGAGAGGAGGCTTGCGAGCGGCAGACGAGACGCGAGAGAGGAGAGGGAGGGAGGGACTGAGAGAGATGACGAGAGACCGGAGCGAGAGAGAGGAGGGGAGGGAGTGAGAGAGAGATGAGAGAGATAATTTTGAAGTTCAGTTACGATTCGCATAGCGTGTGGATTCTCAGCCCGTGGGGGTCGTGGTGGACCAAAAAAGTGAATTGGACACCGGAAAATTGTGAGTGCTCGAGCAGCCGTTAAGAGCCGCCGTACATCGAACAGCTGTTGAGCCCGAACAGTTTTTGATGACACGAGTGGTATATTATGGGTTTTTCAAGTACAAACGTTCGAGGCTAGTGACCGGGCTCTTTTGTCATCAGAGAAAGTTTTAACTATCCGGGTTGGAAAGTGCCAGGGTTGAAATGAAAATGGGCTTATTCCTAATTACTCTTAATTAGAATGTTGAAAAATACCTTGTTGTACATTCTAGCTCTCGGAAGATACCATTCTTTGCGTCTTTGTTTTGTATTTAAAGACAAAATGGGGACTGAAACAGTAGGGGAAGGAGGAAGAGGAAGAATCGCTAGGGAGAGCTTCTTACTAACAACAGGTTTTGAACAGAAGAAGGAAGGAGGAATAGAAGATATCTAACCCCTATCAGACGAAAAGTGTTGTCCTGAACCCTTTACACTGTACGGGAGCAGGACGCATCTAAGTCAGGAATAACAGATGCCAGATTGGTTTTTGTTTTGTTTTGTGTGTGTTTTCTTTTTTTTTTCAGGAGTGTGGGATTTTAGAACCACGCACAGTTTGGATGGTGTTGGGGCGTCTCAAGGACAATGATCTGTCGTAACCAATGCTAACGGACAACTGTTCTAAATTGGGGAAATTGGAAAAAAATAAAATTAAGCTTCTCATGAAGTTCTTTTTGTTCCTCTGAGACCAGACGCAGATGGAACTCTCTGTTCAGATGTCATGCCCGGATCAGGGGTTTTTGGTCCTCTTCGTACCGGCGAATCCAGAGCTGAGACTGGTTTACCATCAGCTACATAGATGAGGAGCTCGGAACACCCTGCCTTTAATGTATGGCGAGGGGGACGCCCGGGGCCCGGAACGCTCAGTTGCTGACGACCGACGGAACGAAAACTGGCGGAAACCGGCCATCATCCTAAATATGTGATATTGTGGTGTTGAGAGTTGTATGTTGGGGAGAGCTTGCCCATTCTGCTTCCATGGTAGCACCCGTGAGGAGGGAGAAAAAGGAAAAAGAAGAACAGAAGAAAAATAGAGGGAAGAGGGGAACAGATAAAGGAAAAAAAATAACAAGAAAAAAAATAAAGAGGAAAAGAAATAGGGACGAACAAATAGGGGGGAGGAGAAAAAAAAAAAAAAGACGGGGGGAACAGGAGAAATATGCAGCCTTAGTTATGTTATAACTTGTACATTTATTTTTCTTTGCCACAGTTCACTGATTAAGTAGATACAGAAAAGCCAGTATAGGGACCGGAATAGCTCAGTTGTTAGAGCTCTCTCTTCTCTCCGCTCTTATCTATGATCGCCTCCTCGCTCTCGCTACTCCTATTCTCTCTCTCCTCCATTATGCACCATACCCACTTTATGTATTATCTTAAGCAGCTGTATTGTGTCTGGCTGTTCACGGTTGTTCTTTTACGTTATGCATGTTGTATAAAAAGATTTTCATTGAATTCTATCAGAACAGTTCTTTGTGATGACGCAAAGATGTAAGATGACAAAATTAAAATGTCAAGCGAAAAGAGAGCCAAAAAAAAAGATAATAAAAGAACTATTGTTGTTAACGGCAAATAATAAGCAAATAAGGAGGAGGTTTTGAGCGTCTGGACAGCATCTGGGGTGATCCTCGGGTTGTGGGGGGTTCGATCACAGCCAGGCCGCCCGGGTTCGGTACAGGGCAAAATTTCTCTCGGAGGTTAACCATTGGTTATCAATACATATTTCCCAACAGTCCTCGAGAATGTGAAACTATAAATCGAGGGTGGGGTGGGTATCTAGGGTTTACGTGTCACACACGGGAAAATTCCCATCCCCAAAATTTCGGACAAACGAGGATGGCCGCCGGTTTGGGCAGTTGGTATGGATGCCACGTTACACCACATAGCATGCCCTGCGGGTGTGAGACAGGTAGAAATAAGGAAATGGAAGGAAAGGAAATGAAGGAAGGAAGAAAATTGAGGAAAAAGTGTGTTGGTGTGAAAACGTTATAGGAGTCGGTATAAACATGGGGGAAACGGCGGGAAACGACCTGCTTGAATTTGAAGCGCCAGCAAGCAGGCGGTCTTCAGTCGGCACACCCAGGTAGGCAGACCCCACACGTTGGCCGTTGTGGTAAACGAGTGTGGATTGTAAAGCACTAAGGCTTATCTCTAGACGAGGATAGGCCGATCGTCCTCTAGTATTCAGTGTGATTTAGATTAATTGATAAGGAGAATTAGAAGTCAATATGCTGTTACTCGACGGGAAAGATGAAGTTGATCTGTTACTGAGAAGAAACCCAACGGACAACCCAACACTTTGATTTGATCTGTACTTAGATTGCCCCTTTAACTCCCCCCCCCTCCAAAACAACCCCCCCCCCCCCCCGTTTTTTAATGATCTCTCACAGATTATCTTCTCTTACACGAGATACAACAACCAAAATCAGAACTATTTAAGGTCGGGTCGTCGTATGGGTAATCCGGTAACATTTCGGTGGGTTAGTCATTTAGCGGACCCGACATCCATCCACCAAGTCATCTCCCCCCCCATAGTCATTAGAAAGTTATGGGGTTTGTTCCTCACCCCGGTTGGTGTGGTGGGGGTCACCCCCCCCCTCTCCATCCCTCTCTCATCCCTCTGTGTTGTGTGTTGTGTGTTGTGTGTGGTGGTCTTTGTGGTGATAGGTACATTGTGGTGTGGTGAAGTGTGATGTGTGTGGTCGTAGTTTGTGGATGTCGGTTAACGCACGCGAAGTGGTTAAAAAGCGGCGAGGGCATTCACAAGTCGCGTTAACCATATCAGTGTTCCAGGCAGTTATGTGGGTGTTGTGTCTACGACGGGGTGGGGGATCTATCTCTCTCTCCCCGTCTGTGCTGTGTGTGTGTGTGTGTGGGTGTGTGTGTGTGTGGTGTTGTGTGTATGCATTATGTGTGTGTGTATGTATGTTTGTGTGTGTGTGTGTGGTGTGGTTGTATGTGTGTGTGCGCGCGTGTGTGTGCTTGCATGTGTGCGTCATTCATTGTGGTGTGTGTGTTTTGGGGTGTGGTGTTGTGTGGTGTGCGTGGTGTGTTGTGGGGGGGGGGGGGGGGGGGGGTGGGTGTGGGGTGGGTGGGGGGGGGGGGTGGGGGGGGGGGGGGGGGGGGGGGGGGGGGGGGGGGGGGGGAGCGGGGGTTAGCGCGCGTAACTCGCCTCAATGTTGTTAGGCTTAAAAAACATTTTGACTCACATGGGGCATCTAATCCAGGACGGAAAGACGGAAGGGGGGGAGGGGCAGCTATTTTATGTTTAGCATTGCGAAGGAAGAAAAGAATATGAGGAAGGCGCGGAGGAGTGAGGATTGATGCTTAGAGAGGGGATGGTGGAAGGGATTACGAGAGGGGGGAAGCATATACGTCCCCTGGCAAGAATAGAGTTATCCTCCGTTCAGCATAAAACTACAACTTGATCAACCAACTGTCGTTTTGATAAGGAGAGTTAGGGGATGGGGTTTGTCCTTTTGGACCCGCATTTGGGGTTGGGGTGGGGTGGGGGGGGGGGGGGGGGGGAGTGGGGGGAGGGGTTGGGTGGGGGGGGGGGGGGGTAGAGTAGGGGGGCCCGGAGAAGGCTGGGAAGAGATTGCCCACTATTGCCACATATAGTTTACGAAACTGTCTGCGACGTGCTTCTAAACGTTGTGTGTGTGTCTACATGTTCTTTCCTTTCTAACTCCCTCTTTCTTTCCTTGTCATTCTTTTATCTCTCGCCTCCCCTCCCCCCCCACCAACCCCCCCCGTTTTTTATTTTTTTGGGTCCGGAACGAGCGCTGCTAACCCGCTTTTTCGACGGCTAGGGCCGTTTTTTGGAATTCCCCTGCGTCAGATAACTGTAAACTCGCTCCTCTTTTGAAGAGCTTGTCAATCTCAGGCATCTGCCGAGCAGTTCCGTCGCGCAATATTTTCTTGTTAAATACGGGCAAATCTATCGTTTTCAACAAGCTGTACAAAAAATAAACAAAAGTTTTGTCTGTCCCTCGCAAATAGTGGTGATTTGGGGAGTATTGGTAGGTAGGAATGCGTCATTAGTTTAACAACGTGTGATTGTTAAATTATATTAGTTGAGATTTGGGGTAAAGGACCGAAAACAAACAGGGGGGGGGGTGGGGGGGGTGTCAAAAACTAAAAAAAGACAAACAATGCCACAAACGATTGGCGACTCTTAGAGCCTTTTTCAATGTGACATGAAACTGAGGAACCCACGACAGTACACACATAATTTTGCTTTTTAATGACTTCAGAAACGGTAGCCGCAGAGTAAACCAAAACGACGTCACAATAAATTTTGGCGTAACCAAAAGCAACTCAAAACACACCCACACACACACACACCAGAAAAACAAAAGAAAAGAAGGTAGGCTAGGTGACTCAGGCATAATAAACGTGAGTGAATAGAAACATAGGAAATCGTGGGTTTGAAAGGTAGATGGTTTGTTGTTAGATGGATGGGGCAAAGAGGGAACGGGATGCGAAATGGGGGAGGGGGCTTGGGTAGTCGACGAAAAACACACACACACACCCACACACACACACACACACAGCACGGGTGTGCTCTCCCCCCCTCCCGGCATCAACCCACCCCCCACACACCTACCATTAGAGCGAGAGAGATAGAGAGAAGAGGAATAGATGGGGGGGAGGGTCTTGGGGAAGGGGGGAGAGCCCGTTTAAAACTCAAAGAGATGCATAGTTTAGGTGTCTGAGGCATATAATATTGATTCATATACTTGCCCACGGCCGAACCAATTTTTTAACACACACACACACACACACACACACACACAACACACACCCACGCGCGCAAACGCGCGCGCGACGGCACGCACCGCACACATTGCGACGCGTCCCACCACCCTCCTGTCCTTACCCACTTCCTCACCCACCTACCCTTATAGAGAGGGGCAGCCACAAAAGAGAGAGAGGAGAGAGAGAGAGAGAGAGAGAGATGAGAGAGTGTGAGAGGGGGTTGGGGCAAGGTGGTTTGGGTTGGGATTTTTTTCAACCTTAAAAAAACTTTTTTGAAAACAACAGGGTAGGGTAGTGTGCAGACCAGACAAACTATGTACCCATCCCAAGCTGCAAGCATCGCACGCATCCAAAACCACACACACACACTTACACGACCCAACATACACAAATACCAAATAACACACTAAAAATTAAGTTAAATAAAAATAAAAAGTGAACCTTCCAACGGCCATTCAGGCCGTCCACATTGCATAGCTACAATGGCGAAACCTCACACCACCTCAGTCCTGATGTTCAGTCCATGGGGAGTGAGCGTCCCTAGCCTAGAGAATCAGCGAGATGATTCAAGGAATTATTTACGGTGGTATGGCATCTGAGTGGTTTTGGTGAACAGCAGAGACTGACATATGAAACACGTATGTCCAGGTGCTATTGAAAATGTGTACCTATGGGGGTGTCCTTATTCAGGTTGACAGCCTGGAGGTGTTCCCTGAATCTGTCATCAGGGTACGGTAGGTCTCCACACAGCAGAGTTGGGAACAGAGGCTGCATGAAAGAATGTACACAGGTTGGAAGATCGGCAAGTGAGGGCGATCTATTTTTTTGCATATTGGAGTGGCTGAAAGCCCTAGTCGATTTTACGGAGCCCGCGCTCGTTTCCTGGGAAATACTTTCCCATTACATAACCCTCCATTACTAGATATATTTTTTATGTTGTTTTTTTATTGTGTTTGTTTTTGGATTTGGGAATAGTCTTCGGATCATTTAGTGATCTACTGACAAAACTTTCTACCGAGGTTACTATGCAGCAACGTACTGAAGCAATAGAGTCAAAAAGAATCAACAAGATGTCCAGCTGAGACGATCCGTGGTTTGGACTCGGTGCCCAAATATTATGTTCTTTTGTCGGAGTCACGTCCCTTTGGCAAATACAATGGCGATTCGGCGGGAGAGTCACAGGATCCCCCTGGGACACA
>JADBJO010034132.1:0-2500 GCA_016801955.1 Conus betulinus
TTTATACAGTTTTAAGTAATTTATCCATTTTAGCAATGTTATTGATTCTTTTGAATGGTGCTGTTATTTTTGTTTTCTTTCTTTTTATACTTAACTTTGAAGTTATCTTGGAGCGTTCTGTTTTTACAATTGGAGTGTTTATTTAATAAGTGTGTGGTGTTAACATTGCATATGTGATGGTGGTTTTGTTGTGGTGATGTGCGCGCGCTCTGTTGTGTGTGTGTGTGTGTGTGTGTGTGTGTGTGTGTGTGTGTGTGTGTGGTGTGTGTGTGCGACTCTATTTTGGCGAGGTGTGAGCGTGTGATTCTGTATTGGTGCGTGGACCCTACCCCCCAGCCCTTTCTGAAGCCTGTCCTACACTTCATCCGATCATCTGAAGTGTCCAGTTGTCTTCTTGCAACCTTCAGCCAAACATCTGTCCGGCCAAAACTGTCACAGTGAATTCTTGATGTTGTTCAAAAAGCTGATTTTGATTGTGTCAGTCTCTTTTTCGAATATATTTGTATATGTGTTATATAGTACAGTTTTTGTTTGATGTTGTTGTTTTTGTGTATACTATAGATACACGTTTTTCAGTTAGCTGATCTAAATCTGGTTAAATCATTGTACAACGAACACTGTCACATGATTCATGAATTCATGAAACGCCACAGCCTCATATACGACGTAGATGTCAACAGTGAGAGATAATTATAGAATTGTTTTGACTTGAAATATGTTTAAGGCTGAATGAGTTGTTTGGGGTCAGGAAATTGAGAATATTAATCAAAATGGGGGAAAAAAGATTTCTAATCCGAAATGTGTTTTTGTTATTTTTGTTCGTGCCATTCCAAACAAAAAAAAGAAAAATGTTCATGAAACTGGTGCCTTGTTTGCTACTTCATTTTATGATACACTTCATACAATGTTCTGATTTTTGTATTTATGTGCTGCTTGATTTTATTCTACACTTCATACAATGTTCCGATTTTTGTATTTATGTGCTGCTTGATTTTATTATACACTTCATACAATTTCTGATTTTTATGTCTGTTTTATGTTTTTTTATTTACAAATGAACAGATTTTTTTTTATAAATCCAGGTGTTAAGGGTCTATTTATCATGTATGTTTCTATGTACAAGTGTGTGTGTGTGTGCGTGCGTGCGTGCGTGCGTGCGTGTGTGCGTGTGTGTGTGTGTGGTGTGTGTGTGTGTGTGTGTGTGTGTGTGTGTGTGTGTGTGTGTGTGTGTGTGCTGCGAGCGCTCTCTCTCTCTCTCTCTCTCTCTTTCTCTCTCTGTCTCTCTCTCTCTCTCTCTCTCTGTCTCTCTCTCTCTCTCTTACCCCATCTTTACAGTCATGCAAACACGCGACTGCGTACACGCAAGCACATACACACACACACACACACACACACACACACACACACACACACACACACACACACACACACACACACACTTCCATCACACATCACATGCACATAATTAATTCTTATATAACCAAGGCGGATAACAACAGTCCTCACCCAAACTAGGAGCTGACCCAGACCCAGTATCCATCAGTCAACAGTTCCAGTCCCAATACATAGACCAACGTACACACCTAATGACCACAATGACCATCAAACTGTACAACACACACCCCACACCTTCACCACCCGTAACTCATCGTAGAAATCCCTTGACAGAAACCGAAAAGGACAATTTTCTCAGAATCACGCGCTGTTGTTTCTTGGAATTAGGAGCGTGGCCTCAACACAAAGTGGTGGCCTCGATGTTTTGACCTCCGCCACAGAAGTGACGTTCTCACCCGCGTCTGTTTGTTAGCTTGTTTGTCTGTCTGCCTATCTGCAAGATGTTTTTTTTTTTTTCCTGTCTCCTCTTCTGTGCCACCCCTGAGGCATAACTCCCCCACGCCGTTCATATCGGCTCACCCCAGAGGCTTAACACCCATGCTGCTCATACTGGTTCCCTGTTCACCCTAGAGGCATATCCCCCACGCTGCTCATACCGGCTCCCAGTTCACCTCAGAGCATATCCCCCCACGCCGCTCATACTGACTCCCAGTTCACCCCCAAGGCATAACCCCCACGCTGCTCATACTGACTCCCAGTTCACCCCAGAGGCATACCCCCACACCACTTATACTGGCTCCCAGTTCACCCCTGAGGCATAACCCCCCACGCCGCTCATACTGACTCCCAGTTCACCCCAGAGGCATAACCCCCACGCCGCTCATACTGACTCCCAATTCACCCCAGAGGCATAACCCCCAAGCCGCTCATACCGACTCCCAGTTCACCCCTGAGGCATAACCCCCACGCTGTTCATGCTGATTCCCAGTTCACCCCAGAGACATAACCCCCACGCCGCTCATACTGATCCCCAGTTCACCCCCATAGAGGCCCTATACCCCCACGCCGCTCATACTGATTCCCAGTTCACCCCAGAGACATACCCCCACGCCTCTCATACTGATTCCCAGTTCACCCCAGAGACATAAACCCCCACGCGCCGCTC
>JADBJO010034132.1:5000-13839 GCA_016801955.1 Conus betulinus
CCATGAACAATGGACAGTTTACTTAGCACACTACTAGAAAAACAGTCTCTTCTTATAAAGATTTCTCGAAATGTATAAGAAAGTGGTCGTTCCTGACATGTTGCGTAGGGGTGAAGTATGGTGCTATGAAAAATGTTCTTGTGTTAGAACAATTGCGAATCAAATTTTTGAAAATGCTTTCCCGTTTACATCGTTGTACAATTATGCTCCTTGGAGAAACGGGTTTCTTTCCCATTTCAGTTCTCGATAGGTGTATAACTGTCCCGTTTTTACTTACGTTTACATAAAAAGTACTAAGTACTGGCAGCAAAATATTCGAAGAAATGTATACTGCATTCTGAAGGTTGGAATGACTGCGTTTGGTACTCCCAATCCTACAGTCCTACAGTCCTACAGAGCTTGGGAGATGGTCATGTCCAGTCATGGAAACGGTCGCTACAGGAGAAAAATAAATGCTTTAAATATAAAACAGAATTTTTGCCATGAACAGTACATTTATTTCAACTTCCAGATACATACGTAGGCACATTAATCAGAATTTGTTAGAGCAGACATAAGCAAGGTATCGAATCTGGTAAGAGAGAAGGAAAATACCATTTTATTCTAGAATGACCCAAAATATGGTACTTCGACCGAAGCTATGATACGCTGGTGTCTAGAAAGTACCACCTTCAATGTGAATGTCCAATAAATGTAATTATTGCAGACACGAGAAAATTACAGCTTACGGGAAGTAATCTTATAAAACTTGGGAAATGTTCAAACTGTACTTTTCTTTCAAGATGCTTGGATTGTGAATTCGATTTTGAATGCATCGATTTGTATATCAATGTAAATGTTGATACCGAAAATTGGCTTGCCTTCAGTTCGGTTACTTTTTATTCATTATTAATCTTTTTTTTTCATGACTGTTATACATAAAGTCGTTTGTTATCAAACAGACCACTTCGCTTCTATAGAATACTTCATATCGCAAAAGGAATATACTTATGCAACTTGAATCTTAACATGTGACTAACTGAAAACATTGAAATGTAAAACGGTTCACACACACACACACACACACACACACACACACACACACACACACACACACACACACACACACACACACACACACGTGCGCGCAAAAGAGAGACAGAGACAGAGAGAGAGAGAGAGAGAGAGAGAGAGAGAGAGCGAGGGACGGGAATTTCCCATCAGGCACTACCATAACTACTGAGCCCAGAAGACTTACAGTAGCGCTGACCGAAAGTTTCGATTTGAAGGGGTTTTTCCGATTCCTAGAAGCTTCCAAAAACATCAGCATTGTCTGTCATACTATGTTGGGGAACAAAAAATCTCTAAAAATAGCCGCGAGTTGCACCACACAAAATATGTCAGCAAAAGTGTGATATTCAAACGTCGCCAGTAAGTTGAACACACTGAGAGGAAGAGAGCTTTGCTCAAACACCAAATCATTTTGGCTGTCTTTTGTGGACGTTTGAACAGAAACAAAGGAGAAAGAAAAAAAAAAAACATTGACTGTGCTATGGACGACGGTGTGATCGAGTTACAGAACCAAAACGAATGCGACTATACTCCACTGTTAAGTCGTGTATGTAAGTATTACAACTTATACAATTGTGACTGATCATGATGGCATCAGGGGAGGATATTTTTGACAAATTTTGGAAGAGTGGCTTGCACGGAGAATGGTGGGGGAAAACAGTGTATTCTGTGTTGGTATACACAGAGTACAGTCCTGACTCGCAAAACCTAAAGACAGTCATTCACCCTGTCAAGAATGACAAAGGAAAGTCATTCTGAACTTAAAGCAGTCACTGCTCTTACTCATCTATTGCAATCTCACTCGATACTATCACAAACGATTCAATGGTATATAAATTATTACTCCCCCTGTCGAAAGTGCAGCGACACAATCAGACAGTTCGTAACTGATGCGAATCTTAAATTTAACGTGAGAAATAAAAATCGATATGGTGGCAGCCTTTCTCTACAAGATTCGAAGACCATCATGTGAAGAGAAGAACTGCCCTCATCTTCGTAGCGTCTCGCTGGCTGACCCATGAGAAGACTGTGGAAGGTCTGGAACAGCTGCGGACCAATGGAGTGGACGTGCGCACGTTTGGAGATCGAGACTGGGATCCAGCTGGCCAACCAGCTTCGTTCGCTATTGTCCTCGCCCTGTCCACGGATGTATGAGAGGTGCCTGGAGTACGGCACAAGTCCACGTCAACAGGAAGACATGCTGATGAAGAATGACCTCCAGAAAGTGACAAGACAATCACGTATCGAAAGTAAGTCATCACTGAGGGAGTTTTGTTCTCTTCCACGTCTTTTAGCCTTTTAATAGTGTATCTCCCAGTCAGTGGGTTGAGAGCCTATCATTTTTTCCTTTTTTCAGTTCCATCCACCACCCTCAAGCCCATCTGGAGGAGCGCAAACGTCCATTTTCACACACCAAACTGAGACTGTTCAACACCAACGTGAGATATGTGCTGCTGTATGGCTCGGAGACCTGGAGACTCACCAAAGGACTGGAGCACAAGTTGCAGGTCTTCATCAACACATACCTGCGGCGGATCCTCCGCATCAGGTGGCCTGACATAATTGCCAATGAGGAGCTGTGGCGCCGGACAAATCGGAGACCAATCAGAGACACCATCAGAATCCGAAAGTGGATCGGGCACATCCTACGCCGAGGCCCGGACAAACACCACACGGCAGGCACTGGACTGCAACCCTCAAGGAAAGAGAAAGCGCGAGGCCGCCCAGTGACAACCATCAAGCTGTCCTGGGGTGAGGCAAAGCGGGCAGCCCAAGACCGCACACGTTGGAAATCTGCAGTGACGGCCCTATGCTCCCGTTGGAGCGAAGAGGATTAAGTCAGTCAGTAAGTCAATTCCATCAGCTGTATGTTTCCTTGCAGTGGGTCAAGACTCTCTGAGTCACTATCTGGTTGGGGACGAACACAATAAAAGTAAATCTATGTATGACGAGATGTGTTTGATGTTATAACTGAATCACTCTCTGTGTGCCATGATTACACTGCCCTCCTGTCAGTTTACCTCACGCAACCCAGCTTTCCCGGATAGATACTTCTTTGTCCTCATAGAGACTTTGTCTGGTCTTGCATGGCTATTTTCTTTTAGTCCCCCCCCCCCCTCCCCCATCCACCCTCGTCATTTCCTAAATCCTCCATTCCCTACCGTCCTTCACCCAGCCTACCGAGGCTCCCCATCCCCACCCCCCCCCAAAATGGACATGGCTTAATCGGAATTTTTGTTCTTATTAATTCCTTACTACATGTCTGCTGGAAAATGTTATGTTTTACTGTTCAAATGCTTATACAATGTGTGTGTATGTGTCTCTGTGTGTGTGTGTGTGTGTGTGTGTGTGTGTGTGTGTGTGTGTGTGTGTGTGTGTGTGTGTAGGTGTGGTGTGCTATTTTGCTAATGTTAAGGACCACTCCTTCCAAGTTATCTTTATTATAATTTTTTTTTATCCCTGGATAATATGTGACTTGATTATATTCTTTTACTGTTTAAATAATCATACTTTTCTGTGATATCATAGCATGGTAATGAAGTTAATGTCCACATTTATTCCTTACTGGTGCTTAACAGGGAATGTCATGTTGTATTGTTAAATTATATAAGTGTGTGTGTGTGTGTGTGTGTGTGTGTGTGTGTGTGTGTGTGTGTGTGTGTAAAGGACTACCCCCCCATCCAAGCTATTTTTACTACAAATATATTAACTTTGATTGTCTTCTTTTTACTGTTTAAACAATCATACTGTTTGTGACATAATTTCTTGGCATTGAAAATGTTGTGCTCTTTTATTCCGTACTTAGTTAACAGGGAATGTTTTTATAGTTAAAATGTTCATACAAGTCTGTTTCCAATTTCACACCCCTATGAATTCTCTCTCTCTCTCTCTCTCTCTCTCTCTCTCTCTCTCTCTCTCTCTCTCTCTCTCTTTCTCTCTCTCTCACCCCACTTCAAACATCTTACTTACCAGTAAATCTTTTATTCCTGATTTCTATTTAACTCTGCAGGCTGTTTTTACAGTTTAAGTAATTATAAATTTTGCAATATTGTTGATATTTTTGAATGGTGCTGATATTTTTGTTTTCTTTTTTTTTTTATACTTAACTTTGAGGTTATCTTGGAGCGTTCTATATCTGGGATGGTGGGGGGTGGGGGAGAGGTTGTAGGATGTGTGTGTATGGAACACACACACACACACACACACACATACACACACACACACACACACACACACACACACACACACACACACACACACACACACACACACACACACACTGAATGCACTGATTCTGGTTGCCTGGCGACAAGTTCTGATTCATAGCCTGGTGATCGGCTTCATGGGTATCACTAACCTTCCCTTCATCTCTATTCAAGGCCTGCTACTCCAGCTGGATCGATACCTCCGGGTGTCCTCGTTGACTGGTCTGATGGTCTCCCCTTCATCTCCCGATGCTGCACATGCGCATTCCGACGGCTGGACATCTGCTACTTGCCGGTCGTGGACCCTACCCCCCAGCCCTTTCTGAAGCCTGTCCTACACTTCATCCGATCATCTGAAGTGTCCAGTTGTCTTCTTGCAACCTTCAGCCAAACATCTGTCTGGCCAAAACTGTCACAGTGAATTCTTGTTGTGTTGTTCAAAAAAGCTGATTTTTGATTGTGTCAGTCTCTTTTTCGAATATATTTGTATATAGTGTTATATAGTACAATTTTGTTTGATGTTGATTTTGTGTATACTGTAGATACACGTTTTTCAGTTAGCTGATCTAAATCTGGTTAAATCATTGTACAACGAACACTGTCACATGATTCATGAATTCATGAAACGCCACAGCCTCATATACGACGTAGATGTCAACAGTGAGAGATAATTATGAATTGTTTTGACTTGAAATATGTTTAAGGCTGAATGAGTTGTTTGGGGTCAGGAAATTGAGAATATTAATCAAAATGGGGAAAAAATTATTTCTAATCCGAAATGTGTTTTTGTCATTTTTTCGTGCTCGTGCCATTCCAAAAAAAATGTTCATGAAACTGGTGCCTTGTTGCTGCTTCATTTTTTCATACACTTCATACAATGTTGCTGATTTTTATGTCTATTTTGTTTGTTTTTATTTACAAATAAACAATTTTTTTTAATCCAGGTGTTAAGGGTCTATTTTATCATGTATGTCTCTGTGTACAAGTGTGTGTGTGTGTGTGTGTGTGTGTGTGTGTGTGTGTGTGTGTGTGTGTGTGTGTGTGTGTGTGTGTGTGTGTGTGTGTGCTTTCTCTCTCTCTCTCTCTCTCTCTCTCTCTCTCTGTACCCTATCTTTACAGTCATACACACGCGCGAGTGCGTACACACCAAACAACACACCACACACACACACACACACACACACACACACACACACACACACACACACACACGTTCGATCAACACATCAAAGGATAGGAATTCATATGTACCCAACGCGCGATAACTACATTCCTCACTCCAACTAGGAACATTCCACCTAAACACACACACACAAACACACACACTCTCTCTTCTCTCTCTCTCTCTCTCTCACACACACACACACACACACACACACACACACACACACACACACACACACACACACACACACACACACACACACACTTCGATCAACACGTCACATGCACATAATTAACTCTAATATAACCAAGGCAGATAACACACAGTCCTCACCCAAACTAGGAGTAGACCCAGACCCAGTATCCATCAGTCAACAGTTCCAATCCCAATACATAGATCAACGTACACCACAATGACCACAATGACCATCAAACTGTACAACACACGCGCCCCACACCTTCACCACCCGTAACTCATCGTAGAAATCCCTTGACAGAAACCGAAAGGACAAATTTTCTCAGAATCACGCGCTGTTGTTTCTTGGAATTAGGAGCGTGGCCTCAACACAAAGTGATGGCCTCGATGTTTTGACCTCCGCCACAGAAGTGACGTTCTCACCCGCGTCTGTTTGTTAGCTTGTTTGTCTGTCTGCCTATCTGCAAGATGTTTTTTTTTTCCTGTCTCCTCTTCTGTGCCACCCCTGAGGCATAACTCCCACGCCGCTCATATCGGCTCACCCCAGAGGCTTAAACGCCCATGCTGCTCATACTGGTTCCCTGTTCACCCTAGAGGCATAACCCCCACGCCGCTCATACCGGCTCCCAGTTCACCCCAGAGCAAATCCCCACGCCGCTCATACTGACTCCCAGTTTCACCCCAGAGGCATAACCCCCACGCTGCTCATACTGACTCCCAGTTCACCCCTGAGGCATACCCCCACACCACTCATACTGGCTCCCAGTTCACCCCTGAGGCATAACTCCCACGTGCTCATACTGACTCCCAGTTCACCCCAGAGGCATACCCCCCACGCCGCTCATACTGACTCCCAGTTTCACCCCAGAGGCATAACCCCCAAGCCGCTCATACCGACTCCCAGTTCACCCCTGAGGCATAACCCCCACGCTGTTCATACTGATTCCCAGTTCACCCCAGAGACATAACCCCCACGCTGTTCATACTGATTCCCAGTTCACCCCAGAGACATAACCCCCACGCCGCTCATACTGATTCCCAGTTCACCCCAGAGGCATAACCCCCACGCCGCTTATACTGATTCCCAGTTCACCCCAGAGACATAACCCCCACGCCTCTCATACTGATTCCCAGTTCACCCCAGAGACATAACTCCCACGCCGCTCATACTGATTCCCAGTTCACCCAGAGGCATAACCCCCACGCCGCTCATACTGATTCCCAGTTCACCCCTGAGGCATAACCCCCACGCCGCTCATACCGGCTCCCAGTTTACAGTCACACCTGCTTTGTCCCGTCCCAGCTCCGGTACCAACTCTCCCCAGGCAAAACCCAGCAGAGGAGACACTGCACTGCTGCTGAGTCACATCGGTGGTGTCCAGTGGTCTGTTCTGATCCATCTACAAAGCCCCCTACTGACTATAGTCACTGTTTAGTCTGGAGCCAACGTGAGTGAACTATCCCCCTCTAGAGGGCGCCACCATGTCTGCCCAACGACAGTCCCAATGACCTTGATAATACTGGCAGCCTCCACATGAACTCTCACAAGGGTTCAGACGTGGACAGGACTCCAGCATTGAAGTCATCATAAGAGCAGAGCATGAAAGGCCACAGTTACTCAGACTTTTTTTTCTAAGATCTGTAATGCTGATCGATGTGGATGAGGATAATGGACATGATGCAACACACACACACACACATGCACGCGCGCGCACACACACGCACGCACGTACACATGCTTACACGCAACCACGCACGTATGCACGCTCCACACACACACACACACACACACACACACACACACACACACACACACACACACACACACACACACACACAAATAAGTACGCGCGCAAACCTGGATACACACACATGCACGCACGCAAACACACATTACCACAGACAGAGACACACACACACACACACACACACAAACACACACACACACACATACACACACACACACACACACACACACACACACCACACGCGCGCGCGCGCGCGCGCGTGCGCACACACACACACACACAAATGAAAGACACACACACACACACACACACACACACACACACACACACACACACACACACACACACACACACACACACGCATCGCAAGACGCGGGAACATCTAAATCTAAGTAAGCAAGAACTTTCTTTAAAGTTTAAAAGAGTGTATACGACCATGAACAATGGACAGTTTACTTAGCACACTACTAGAAAAACAGTCTCTTCTTATAAAATTTTCTCGAAATGTATAAGAAAGTGGTCGTTCCTGACATGTTGCGTAGGGGTGAAGTATGGTGCTATGAAAATGTTCTTGTGTTAGAACAATTGCGAATCAAATTTTTGAAAATGCTTTCCCGTTTACATCGTTGTACAATTATGCTCCTTGGAGAAACGGGTTTCTTTCCCATTTCAGTTCTCGATAGGTGTATAACTGTCCGTTTTTACTTACGTTTACATAAAAAGTACTAAGTACTGGCAGCAAAATATTCGAAGAAATGTATACTGCATTCTGAAGGTTGGAATGACTGCGTTTGGTACTCCCAATCCTACAGTCCTACAGTCCTACAGAGCTTGGGAGATGGTCATGTCCAGTCATGGAAACGGTCGCTACAGGAGAAAAATAAATGCTTAAATATAAAACAGAATTTTTGCCATGAACAGTACATTTATCAACTTCCAGATACATACGTAGGCACATTAATCAGAATTTGTTAGAGCAGACATAAGCAAGGTATCGAATCTGGTAAGAGAGAAGGAAAAATACCATTTATTCTAGAATGACCCAAAATATGGTACTTCGACCGAAGCTATGATACGCTGGTGTCTAGAAAGTACCAGCCTTCAATCGTGAATGTCCAATAAATGCAATTATTGCAGACACGAGAAAAAATTACAGCTTACGGAAGTAATCTTATAAAATTGGGAAGATGTTTCAAACTGTACTTTCTTTCAAGATGCTTGGATTGTGAATTCGATTGAATGCATCGATTGTATATCAATGTAAATGTGATACCGAAAATTGCTTGCCTTCAGTTCGGTTCTTTTTATCATTATAATCTTTTTTTTTTCATGAATGGTATACATAAGTGTTTGTTCTGCAAAACAGAACACTTAGACCTTTATAGATACTTCATATCGAAAGGAAGATAGATGGTCAAATTGAATCGGAAAAGAGTGATCATAAATGAAAACATTGAAATGTTAAAAGGTTCAAA
>JADBJO010034133.1:0-10000 GCA_016801955.1 Conus betulinus
CATCTTTCCGTCATAGACAGCCCATCTTTTCGTCATAGACAGCCCATCTTTTCGTCAGACATAGACAGCCAATCTCTGTCATAGACAGCCCATCTTTCCGTCATAGACAGCCCATCTTTCCGTCACAGACAGCCCATCTTTCCGTCATAGACAGCCCACCTTTCCGTCATAGACAGCCCATCTTTCTGTCATAGACAGCCCATCTTTCCGTCATAGACAGCCAATCTTTCTGTCATAGACAGCCCATCTTTCCGTCATAGACAGCCCATCTTTCCGTCACAGACAGCCCATCTTTCCGTCATAGACAGCCCACCTTTCCGTCATAGACAGCCCATCTTTCTGTCATAGACAGCCCATCTTTCCGTCATAGACAGCCCATCTTTCTGTCATAGACAGCCCATCTTTCTGTCATAGACAGCCGATCGCGGGGGATAAGAGGCTTCACTATAGGAACCTTTGGACTGCACGGACAATAGATCCGCATGTGGCCACTGCTCATTTTTTTTTTTTCTTGTTTCTTTTTTTGTGGTTATTGTTTGTTGGTTTGTTTGTTTGTTTTTTTAATGTCAGTGAATTTCCTGACCCTGACCTTACCCCACCCCCACCCCCTCCATGTTTCTTTTTTTTTTTTTGCGTTATTAAAGCGTTTTTCATGAACTGTTTCACCGCTTGTTGATGTTCTGTGTAATACAGACAAGATATTTCATGGTTACTGTTCCATGTGGTGTATGGGTTTCTCTGCAGATTGTGTAATTCACCATTTTGTTGTTGTTCTGGTGTAGTAAACAGGTTTCTCCGTGGGTCATATAACATGCCACTGAGTTGTTCTATGAGTATGTAGGTTCTTCTAGGAGTCATGAATAATTCAACACATTGTTGTTTTATACAGTACACAGTTAGTTTCAAAGGGAGGTGACTACAGCCAGAAAACTGAAACAAATTTTTTAAAGAAATTCCAAATAACTCCGGCCTGTTAACATGGACAAACAAATTACAATACCAAAACACGACGCGTTTCGACCTCTAGGTCGTCTTCAGGCAAGATAAAACAACATTCAGGACAATGAAGAACGTAGAACGAACTGCCGCTTCGCGAATTCGGCACAAGATGGGCGCTGGTCAAGCATCTCTGTGTCTGGGATTTGTCCTATTTTTATGGTTAACCATCTTCTGCAGCAGGTTGTGTGGAAGTGATTACACGCCATCTTGCGCCGGCTTCGAGAAGATAAGTAATTGCTCGTTCTTCGTTTCAGCATTGTTCTGAATGTTGTTTATCTTGCTTGAAGAAGACCCAAGATGTCGAAACGCGTCCGTGTTTGTCTTGTGATTTGTTGTTGTCTATGTAAAAAACGCAGGGTTATTAGGAATTATTTTAAACATTTATATGGTATATAGTTCTCTTCATGGGTTACATCATTCACTGTCTGTAGTTGTTCTCTGTCGCACAACAGTCGGTGGTTGTCTCTGTCACACACAGTGTTTAGTTGTTCTCTGTTCACACTGTGTTTAGGTTCCCACACAGTGTTTAGTTGTTCTCTGTCGCAACAGTGTTTGTTGTTCTGTTCCACACAGGTTTAGTTGTTCTCTGTCCCGTACAGTGTTTAGTTGGTTCTCTGTCGCAACAGTGTTTAGTTGTTCTCTGTTCCACACAGTGTTTAGTTGTTCTCTGTCCCACACAGTGTTTAGTTGTTCTCTGTCGCAACAGTGTTTAGTTGTTCTCTGTTCCACACAGTCTTTAGTTGTTCTCTGTCACACACAGTGCTTAGGTGCTCTCTGTCCCACAGTCTGTAGTGTTCTCTGTTGCACACAGTGTTTAGGTGGTGCTCTCTGTCACACACAGTGTTTAATTGTTCGCTGTTGTACACAGTGTTCAGTTGTTCTGTCGCACACAGTGTTTAGTTGTTCTCTGTCCCACACAGTGTTTAGTTGTGTTCATGTCCCACACAGTGTTTAGGTGTTCTCTGTCCCACACAGTCTGTAGTTGGTTCTCTGTCCCACACAGTCTGTAGTTGTTCTCTGCCCACACAGTCTGTAGTCTCTGTCCCACACAGTGTTTAGTTGTTCTCTGTCGCACACAGTCTGTAGTTGTTCTCTGTCCACACAGTCTGTAGTTGTTCTCTGTCCCACACAGTCTGTAGTTGTTCTCTGTCCCACACAGTGTGTAGTTTGTTCTCTGTCCCACAAGTCTGTAGTTGTTCTCTGTCCACACCAGTCTGTATTGTTCTCTGTCCCAAACAGTGTTTAGTTGTTCTCTGACCCAAACCCACACAGTCTGTAGTTGTTCTCTGGTCCACACAGTCTGTAGTTGTTCTCTGTCCCACACAGTCTGTAGTTGTTCTCTGTTCCACACAGTGTTTAGGTGTTCTTTGTCCCACACAGTGTTTAGTTGTTCTCTCGTCCCACACAGTGTTCAGTTGTTCTCTGTCCACACAGTGTTCAGTTGTTCTTGTCGCACACCGTCTGTAGTTGTTCTCTGTCGCACACAGTCTGTAGTTGTTCTCTGTCCACACAGTCTGTAGTGCGGATGTAGCCGACTCATTCTTTCCCACAGCCGCGCGCTTGGAACGTGTTGTCCGTCACAGAGCCAGTTCCAGCTAGCGCGTGCCTTCAGCAAAATTCCTGCGCACGGGAAGATGCTGTTAACCGTACTTTACCAGCATGTGGGCTCCCTCCCTCCTTCCCTCCCTCCCTCTCTCACAGTGACCAGAGACAGTGCGAACAGAGTTACTGACTGGGGTCTCATTCATTCCTCAGGTGGAGGGGGTGAGTGGGGGTGGGGAGGGTGCACTACTGTGCTTTATTACAGACAAAGTATTTCCTTTTTAAATATCATTCATTTGCGGTGGATTCCGTACTCAGCGCATTAATTACAATACAGATGTTTGTTATTCATCAACAAAAGTGCCGAAAATAAACACAGAACGCTCTATTTGGGATTTCTGTACGGATGCGGTGCTCCTGTTAGCGCAGGAAGCCACATACGCTCCCTCACGTCTGTCGTCAGCGGCCTCGGGTGGCTCAGAAGGATGTGTCCTTTTGTAAGGGTAGTGGATGGTTGGAGATAAGGAGGGAAGAGGGGTAGGAGATGGGGAAGAGAGCGAGTTGACACATCAACTTCCACACCAACACCAGCTCGTTGGTTTTCCTCTCTCTTTTTATTTTAAATCATGGTTGGATTGAACCAACCATAACCAAACCACCGAGCTGATCCATCTCCTACCCCTCTTCCCTCCTTATCTTCAATCCACTACCCTTACACTAGGTCACAACAGGCACCACTGAACGCCACCTGACTGTCTTGGCTGACAGCAGTGCGGCGTCTCCTCTGGTGGGCTGCCTTATGACGACCTGATATGGATTGTTCTCTAGGGGCTGCTGGGTGTTTGGGCTGCCTTATGACGACCTAATATGGATTGTTCTTTAGAGGCTGCTGGGTGCCTGGGCTGCCTTATGACGACCTAATATGGATTGCTCTCTAGGGGCTGCTGGGTGCTTGGACTGCCTTATGACGACCTAATATGGATTGCTCTCTAGAGGCTGCTGGGTGCTTGGGCTGCCTTATGACGACCTAATATGGATTGCTCTCTAGGGGCTGCTGGGTGCTTGGGGTTGTCTTATGACGACCTAATATGGATTGTTCTCTAGGGGCTGCTGGGTGCTTGGGCCGCGACAGGACAAGGCTGTGTGTGTGGCTCTGTGCATATGAGTGCGTGCGTGCGTGCGTGCGTGCGTGCGTGCGCGCGCGCGCGCGTGTTCGCGATAACGAGAGCGAGCGGTGTGAGTGTAATGCTCCTGAAGTACAGGAGACAGCCGAGATCATGAAGAACTGAGAGACAAACATCGACTCAAAGCAGGTTGCACAAATGGTTCATCAGAACACTAACAGACAAACAGACACTCAAATCAGGTTGCATCAAATGGTTCCTCAGAACACTAATAGACAGACAGTCACTCAAATCAGGTTGCATCAAATGGTTCCTCAGAACACTAACAGACAAACAGTTAACTCAAATAAGGTTGCATCAAATGCTTCCTCCTCGCAAGTCACAATTCAACGTTCACCATTAGACTGTCAAGGGAGTTAACTCAAACCCCCCCCTCCCCCAATAAAGGAACCATTTTTTTTTTCTTTTGGCCTCCAGCCCTCTATTTTTCCCCCACTTTTCCCTTTACTTTTTTCCTTTTTTTTTTTCCACTGGGGCCTCCATTCTCACTATCATTTTTTTTTTCTTCTGAAACTGGCTCATACTCACCATGCATTATCTGTATGTTTGTTGTTGTTGTTTTAACAGATGGACATTCACTTGCTGATTTGACGTTTTAACGTTTAATACAAAGCGTCTGAGTTTAGTCATGAGCTAACATGTGGTACAGTGACTTTTTAAAAAATTCTGCAAGGTTTGCTGAGAGTATACTTCTAATCAAATGAAATACACATTCACATCTCCTCCCCTTACTCCCTTCCCGCAAGTCCCACACCCACGTTGTGTGTGTGTGTGTGTGTGTGTGTGTGTGTGTGTGTGTGTGTGTGTGTGTGTGTGTGTGTAAAGGAAGAATTCTGTTTTACGTCTCGTCACACATATAGGTGATTGCAGACGTCTAAAACGATGTGGTTACATAGAACAAAAATAAAGGACAGATGAATTATAGGACAGTAACTATGAAAAATTATAGAAAAATAACTAAAGTAATCTAACTTACGATTATGATTATAAAATGTTCCTTAATGGACTTTCCAAAAGGTGTCTCGTTAATTTTACAAGAGAAATAACTGGCAACGAATCTAAAAAGTCAAACACATTAACATGCCCAGTGTCAGCACTTGGTATAACACCATTCAAAAAAGGTTTCGTTAGTTCACAATCAAAAATCACATGTTGAACTGAAAGATCCCCACGACATACACACTTAACAGTCTGGCAATACTTGGTTACGTAGGGAATTACATAAAAGTCTAAAAGCCAAGCTTGAAACCGGTCGGCTAATCGACACAAAGTTTGACAGAGTTTGCTGACGAGGTTTTGATGAGAAACTGTATTGACTCCAGAAATCCCTTTCGATGATATGACTAATTTCCTTGTGTGACAAAGGACAGTCAACCTTAATACTACCTAATATATTCTTTGCTCCCCTTTTTTGCTGCTCTATCTGCTTGATCGTTAAAAATGAAGGAGGTGTGCGATGGGACCCACGAAAATACAACATTAGTACCTTTCATGTAAAGACAGTGCAACATGTACTTAATCTCAAATAATAATTCCTCTCTCTGTGTATTTTCAAAACAATGCAAACTTTTTAATACTGACTGTGAATCAACACAAAACAGGATATTAAATATTGAGACTGGCAAGGAATTAAATAATTTATGCCATCAGGACAGCAACAAGTTCAGCTGTAAATATGGAATGACCCTTACCTAAATAATATGATTTTTTCAGCTTTGTAATCTGGAATTACAAAGCCAGATCCCGCACTACCATCATCAAGAACTGAGCCGTCAGTGTATACTTTCAAATAGTTAGTAAACTTTTCTTCCATATCAATTTTGACAGATGCTGCTAACACATGCGGCGACATCGCTTTATTTAGATCAGAAGAAAAAATGTTAACTTTTACTTCCGTTAGTTCCCAAGGGGGTACCGGCGGAACCAGTACGCGAGGCGCTACCTCGTGTGGGTTAATCTTTGATGATTAAAAACGTCTGAAACATATGAACGAAGCGTCTCTAATTTGAATTTTTCTGTGCATTTTTCGAAAAATCAATGTCGGATCGTGTATTTAACTCTTCAAGGTCGTCCACGGCGGCAATCCGTCTCACTACATATTTTACAGAACTTATTTTCCTTTCCTCATCAAGTGGCAAAAGGCCTGCTATCTTATAAACTTCAGAGGACTTAGTGTGCACAGGTACACCCAGGGACAACTTTACAGCTTTACTGTCAATTCTTTGAAGTTTTCTTTAAATGCGATCGCGGAGCTGAAAAGAATACCTCCTGTCCGTAAGTCAATCTTGATCGTACAAGACTGGTTGCTAAATGCAACAAAACTTTGGGATCCTGTCCCCATGGAGAGTGACTGACAATTTTTAGAAAATTCAAACTTTTAACCGCTTTAGTAACTATCGAGTCTATGTGTTTTTTTTTCCAGTTTAGTTTTGATGTAAGTAGGACGCCTAAAAATTTTACTTCAAGTTTATAAAAAATTTCCCGTCCTCCCAGAAAGAATATAGGGCAAGTTACTTGGGTTATATCCATTGTTAAAGAGAACCAAATGTGTCTTTTCAACAGAGAATTGAAAGCCGTTCAAATGCATATAACTATTTAATTTTATCCAGCTCGTTCTGAAAGAGCTTCTGAATATAATTTATGTGACGTAAATTTGTTCTTTTCTTTAAAGATACATTAATCCATATTGCAATAAAAGGATTTCACAAGGTTCTATTATCTCCCCTTTGTTATTCAACGTAATGCTATATGACTTATGTGCATGTTTTTCATCAGTGTGTGTGTGTGTGTGTGTGTGTGTGTGTGTGTGTGTGTGTGTGTGTGTGTGCACGCGCGTGTATGTGTGTATGCGTATGTGTGTGTGCGCACGCGAGCGCGCGTGCGTGTGTGCGTACATGTTTGTGTTTGTGTCTGCGTGTGTTCTTTCACTACTGAGAGAGAATTCAAATGAATCTGACCACAGGCTAACGGAGAAAGTGTTCTCGGGGACGCGATCTTGAATTCTGATTGCAAGCATGTTTAAGATCGACACAAATGTTAAAACACTTTGACTTTCATACATAAAGATTATGAGAGAGAGAGAGAGAGAGAGAGAGAGAGAGAGAGAGAGAGAGAGAGAGAGAGATTGATTGATTAATGGATTGATTGGTCTTTAATACACAAGGATGGAGATTTTAGGCCAAAATCTAGTCTTACAATGTCCTTGTCATGCATACATTATTTCAGCACATATCATTCATACTGACAATTCAACATAGCAACATTGTAATCTAACTATACAATTATAAGCAAACTGTTCATAAAAGCACTAATGAGATGGGGGATGATAAAACAGAAGGATACTTACAAACAAACAAACAAAACTACAGAGAGAGGGGTCAGAGGAGGGTGTGGAAGAGAGAATGGTAGGTAGGGGGAGGAGAAAAGGGATGGTAGACAGAGTGGGAGTGGGGATGAGCGATTTTAACGGGAGTAGGTTTTATGTTTAGACGATTTATTCAAGTATGGTTCATAGAAGACTTTGCGAATGGGCGCTAATCATTGTCATCGAATAATTTAATTACTGAGAGACATAACATGTTTCATGCAAATGTTCCTTGAAAAGTTTTAAAGTATTCATGTTTTGTAGATTCGGTGGAAGTGAGTTCCAGACATATGGTCCAGAGTAAGCTAGGCTTGTTTTGTACAGATCAATGCGTGGGTAGGGAAGAAGGAATTGTCGAGCCAGAAAAGCTGTTCGATCTTGTAAAAAGGGCACTGATATAACATGGCATAGTATCTGTCAAGATTGTAAGCATAAATGATGCCTTGTTGAATTCCAATTGCCTATTCAGAGGAAGTATGTTCAGCGCTTTTAGTTTTTCGTCTGTTGTTAGAGATACAGCTGGATGAGTAGCTTTGCTGCACATCTATGGAGAGAATTCAGCCTTTTTTTTTGTGGACGTCACTACTTCCGTCCCACACTGTTGAAGCGTAATTGATACGTGACATTATGTGTGCATTGAAGAAAAGTTTAAGCACATTACTGTTGACGTAGCGCTTTAATTGAGATAACAGGAAAAGGTGTTTTTTGAGACTACCTTGCATACGTTATTGAGATGAGATTGCCATTTCAATTCTTTATCTATCGTTAACCCTAAAACACGATGCTCATCTACCTGCTCGATAGAAGTGCCATTCAACTGAAGTTTTAGGCAAAGAGGAGTCAACTGGTGTTTTTGCGGGTAGCTATAATCATAGATTTGGTTTTGGCTGGGTGTATGACCATTGAGTTTGAATGACACCAGTCTGACACGTCGTTTAGACTTTCCTGGAGAGAAGTTTCTATTGTCTGTAGATCACTACCATTCGTTTGGAGTGACGAGTCATCAGCAAATAAATCTGTCGTGACCTTTTCATCTGATACGGACAATGGTAATCATTGATGAAGATGCAAAATAGTAGGGGGCCTAGTACTGAGCCCTGTGGGACTCCATGTCTGACAAAGTCTGAAGCGGAGGTTTTGCCATTAAGCACCACATACTGAGTCCTATCGTTCAAGTATGATTGGAATAATGAGATTGTCGGGGTATGGTTCAAGTAGACAGATAGTTTCTTTAGAAGAATGGAATGATCAACAAGATCAAAACGCCTTTTTGAAGTCAAGAAAGACAACCCCTGTCATTTGTGATTGGTTCATTTGAAAGCCATGAGTCACACATTCGTGATAATGCTGTGTGGCAGAATGATAGATCGGAATCCAGAGATCGGAATCCAGATTGAGTGGGGTGAAATAGTTTTTTTTCTCCATGAACTGAGAAACGTGTGTGTGTGTGTGTCTTTCAAGGGGTTTGGATAGAATCGATAGTAAGGATATAGGTCTGAAATTATTTGGATCCGACAAATCATTTGATTTTGGAAGGGGGATCACTTTGGCGTTTTTGAACGCCTGAGGGAAAACATTAGTTTCAATGGATAAATATATATGTATGTAAGAGACTCAACAATGTAAGGTAGAGCGAGTTTGAGAAGAAATGCGGGTATGTTATCAGGACCCATTTTTTTTTTATTCTTAATTGCGCTATGTGCATTCCTACTTCATGTACAGCAAGAAGGGGAATTTTTGATTGAGTTACTGGATCCAAGTTTTTGTTTGCAAAATGATATTAGGGAAGTCGGGCATGTATATTCATTTGGTGCTCTATAGTCTGTGAAGCTTGAGTAAGGGTATCTGATAATGACAGAAAGTGGGTATTAAATTTGTCCGGGGTGATGTTTGTGCTTGAATTTTGTGAATCTGTACGCTTGTTGCGTACAATAGTGTTTATTGCCCTCCACATTGGCGCTGTGGATTTTGCATCCGTTATCATTTGACTGAAGTAGTCTCGTTTGGCTTTTTCAACTTCGTTTGAAACAAAGTTTCTCTGCTCTTTGTATTCGTCAAACAAATTTGCTGCCTTGAGTTGGTCACGTAGTACCATTTCTTGCAGCAATTCTGGTGTTAACCACGGTTCATCTGCGGATGCCTAACTCTTTTTTTGATGTAACGGCGTGTTTATTTATGATGGTGAGGAATGTTTGGTACCAGAAGGACAGTGCATCATTGACGTCTGAGTAATTATAAGTTAAGTGAAATGGGGAAATGTTTAAGTCATAGAGGTATGCTGTGCTTCATTAACTTTTTGAAAGAGCGGTATTGGATGGTCGTGTGACCTTTGGGTGGTGGTTTTGGGAGCCTTAAGGACCACGTGCAGAAGACTGGACAGTGATCACTAATACCAGAATGTACCACTGAAACATCTAGTATTGCAGATTTTTGTTGTTAGTGTATACATGATCAATAAGAGTCGCAGTTGTTTTAGTTATTCTCGTTGGGGTTTGTACTAACTGATGGAGTGCATTTAGTGATAGTGTACTTGTCCAAGCTGGTTGTTGTTTTAAAACATATCAATATTAAAGTCCCCTAACAGTAGTATATTTGAATTTTTTGTGACAGATCCGATCCATCATTTGTACAAAGTTGTCATACCATTCGTATGTGGAAGATGGGTGTCTATATAAATGTCCGATTATTAATGGCGGTGATTTGGAGGTTTTTTTTTTTGATTTCAATCCAGATACATTCGACAGCATTAGTTTCAAGATCAGTTCTGCGTCGGGTAATGTTGGCAATTGATTGATGAATGTATACGGCAAGGCCAGTATGTTTGGGGTTGATCACTGTCGCGTCGTTCTATGTTGTATTCAGGAATGCTAATAAGGTTATCTGTGATGCGAAAGTCTAACCTTGTTTCACT
>JADBJO010034134.1:0-7500 GCA_016801955.1 Conus betulinus
AAACGTTGTTACATATTGTGACCATTGACAGTGTCAGTCATTGCCTATGTTGGATAGGGAACGACGCAGACTGTTTGCAGTTTGTTGAAATGTTTCATTCTTTTTAATGACATTGAAGTAGTCGGTATATTCACAGTTCAAACTCTTGTGTGCACTCGTCGATTTGAAAACCGTACAACATGATAAACGTTGTACATGGAGTACAAACTGAACACTTCCATTTGAACACATTGAAAGGACTCTGAATATAGAGATGACCCTTTGGGCCTCTATAGTAAATTCTTCACCACTGGGTCATTTCCAAGCATGCAGGTAAACCCAGAAATACTCATGATTGTGTTCTCTGTGTTAAATCTGTGTGCAGCGTTCTCTTGTGTCAGTATACTGACACTGGTCCTCTGAGTTGTGACAGGACTCAAACTGTGCTGGGTTGGTTCAGTCTCTGTTACATGATGTAACCTTTCTATGTCTTCAGTGTCTTTTGGAATACATGCACAAGGGTACTTGGTATTTTGCCTTTAAGCTGTTTGTCAGAGACGAACTGCTCTTACTGTCATACGTACATGTTGCAAAGCGCCACACATCACTATAATGGATCCATGAATTTTGTGTCCTATGTACTGCTGAAAATGAACCATTGTGCTAAATATTATTTGTACTTCTGGTTCCGGTCTCAGGGATTTGTACATTGTATAAAAAACATACACTAAACATTTGATATAAAACGCTACTATGTCAGGACTGTTCAGACGCAGACCGGACATTGCCAAAGTACCCAAAGGGTCCTTACTTGCTCTTCAATATGTACGGGAATATATGGATCATACACCCAAACAAACCATATGAGGAATCATGTTACAAAAAAATGACACTGTGCTTTTTTCAGATGGAGAGAGAAACAAGTTTGATCATCTTTTGACATATATCTGAAGAGTATCTGAAGAATATCAGGGGCAATACTGAGTACGGGAAGCCTGTTGCTTGTTTGGGCAGAAACGTGACCTCTCCTCAGCCACACCAATGCACTGATCTACAGATGCACTTGGAACCACGCAGATTTTAAATACATTGGAGTGAGTTCGCCAGTCCAACAATTGACAGTAAATTTTAACCGAAAGTTACTTTTTAAAATGCACGGGCAGAACATATACTCCTCTCGAAAGAGTGTAACCAACTTGAAATCAGGAATGTTGTGATTTTTTTTTTCTTGGTCTTGTGACAAAATACAACAGATGGACTAATTGAAAGAACAGAACAAGACTGGCATCTGGATTTGCATGGAACACACAAAGATGTGTTGGTTCAATAGACGATTTGAGTTACGCAGGCGTACTAGGGATACCTCAAATCAGGGAAAAAAAAAGCCCTGCACGGAAACTTGTGTGTATACATTTTTAAACAACAAACAGTTTGAGTGAAAAAAGATGTACTGTATATCCAGTGTACGAGTATATAAAATAATATAGATACAAGTGGGTAGAGGCACTAACGGCAAAACATACAATCAGAATCGAAGAATGAGATGCTTGCTTAATCAATCTTCTGTAACAATACTGTCAAAGTACGACACAGAATCAGTCATGATTAACAAAAGTCCTAGAACAGAGCCTATGCTATTAAAGATTATTATGATGAGGGAGAATGTATACCATTTCAAAGGTGTATAAGCGTAAGACCAAAATGGAATATATCGGTAAAAAACAGACTGAATTTTTGAGAGTAAGACAACTTGGTCTCAGAGTTCACTGTTTCTTAAACTAAGCAATTTTCAGGTAACAAAGCTTTTCATAAGAAGCTTGTGATCGACTTAGATCCTTAATCCTATTATGAATGGTCAAAATAATTGAAACACAGGCCTGGGGTTAAATAGATAATTTATGAGAATGGGGTAAATTAATATAACAAATGGTTTTCACGTTCAAGTAGTTCACAGAAGTTTTGTTATGCTGCTCATCCTTGAAAACATGGGTGTAATGCACATTTGTAAACAATATAAAACAGTATGGGTGTAATGCACATTTGTAAACAAATATACAACAGTATGGGTGTAATGCACATTGTAAACAAATATAAACAGTATGGGTGTAATGCACATTTGTAAACACAATATAAAACAGTATGGTTGTAATGCACATTTGTAAACAAATATAAAACAGTATGGGTGCAATGCATATTTGTAAACAAATATAAAAACAGTATGGGTGTAATGCACATTTGTAAATAAATATAAAAACAGTATTTATCACGAGCTTTTTTAACTGTGTACATCTGAAATTATGTTGGCAATTAGTACTGATACAATTAATGATGGTAATAATTACAGTACATAATTCCTCTCAAGCATCATTCGCTATCTTTTAAAATGAAAAGGGGATTGGTTCTAGTAGAGTTCTTTATATTCAAATTCAAAATCAGCCACATTGTTATGCTATAACAAACGTCAAATACTCTGAACGACCAGCACAGTATCAAAAATAGAGTTCAATGACGAATATGTCGTAGTAATAGTCCTGTGCAAATCTTCTGTGCACTCTTGCGTAGACCACAGACAAATCCCCGCGTAACTGTGTTTTTTCTTGTTCCTATAATGAAGTCGGGCCAGTGGTTCTCACGGGCGGTTGGTCATGTAATCCAGTACTAGTGCCACATGTGGGGAACAAATCCAACAGGGAAAATCCGGAGAATAATGGTTTGCACCATGGATTCTACTCACCCCAGTCACATAGCATAGAAAAAGGAAAATATAGATAACTGATCAGATAGGCTGCAGTTAAACAATGCCATTGCAATCCAGGTATCTGCGAAAGGAACGTTCATTTACCCTTTTGGAATATTGTAAGATAAGTTTGTACTAAAGTCATACCGATCAGGGTGTGACTCCGTTTGGTCTCTGAGAAGAGTTCGTACACGCCCTGATTGGCGACTCTGCTGTGACCCAGTTGTGGCTGAGCTACTTGAGGACCCAGTGCTAATACTGAATGGATGTCAGCTTTTGTCTGTCAGCAGATCGAGTTGTGTTTATAGAGTATAGAGAATGGCCCTGTGGTACCTTTAAGGTCAAATAAATTCCGCATTGTTTTGCATGTTTGATCCATATTTTTTTTATTTATATCGTCAAACTGTTATTCTAAGAACATTATTGATGTATGATATCGTTAATCAATCGCTCCTGACCTCATTTTCCCTCTGACCTTCTAGAAAAGATAAACTATGATCTGTAATTATGAACAGAGACTCAGACTGGGACTGTTTTTTTTTTTTTTCTTTCTGTTTTCGGGGTGTGTGTGTGTGGTGTGTGTGTGTGTGTGTGTGTGTGTGTGTGTGTGGTGTGTGTGTGTGTGTTCGTTCGTTCTTTCTTTCTTTTCTCTGTAGTTTTTCAATCATGCATTCTGTCCTGATCCTCTGGCATGCATCAATCCCCAGAGGTGGCGACATCGTTCCTCTCCCGTCTGCGTGAGGAGTTCTGTCCACAACACCCTTCCCTGTAGCCCCAGCTGACCTACAGTGGCTATTGGAATAACCTTGGGACTTACTTTCACGCTTCGGTATTATGAATGAGTGGGGATGGGGAACAGCAAAGTGTGTGTAAGTGGTTAGGACAATGACTTTGATTCTTGATCCTAAAACTTGAAAAAGATCATGCAGATTCCTCCATGAGAGAGAGAGAGAGAGAGAGAGAGAGAGAGAGAGAGAGAGAGAGAGAGAGAGAGGCTCTGTTCGTTTGCTTTTTTTTTTTTTTTTTTTTTTTTGAGAGAGAGAGAGAGAGAGAGAGAGAGAGAGAGAGAGAGAGAGAGAGAGAGAGAGAGAGGCTCTGCTTGTTTGTTTTGTTCGTGTTTTCTATTGTGATGTTCGTTTTTGGCCAGCTAGATAATGGACTGGGCACCAGAAGTTTTATACTGTGCTGTAAATAATTCCTTCCCAGGATTTTGAATGCTATCCTCTAGATAGCTCCAGAGAGAGGGAGTTTTTGGGAATTGAAAAGCGTTTACACAGAAACTCTATTTTTTACATTGAAAGCCCCCTCCCCCCTTTTTTCTCCTTTTCAAGCTTTGGTGTTCTATTAATATGTTCCAATTTCAGGAGTGCTGTGTGCATGGTCGTGATCTCCAAATAGCCGTTGTGAAACTTCTTCATAAACATTTCTGTTTGTCACTACCTTTAAATGTTAATCTACTGTACACCCTCTGGGGTGGTAAGCCTTTGCGTCCCCTAATGATGACCCTCTTTTGGGCCATTCTCCGGAAGAGGTTTATTAATTTACATTAGGCATGAAGTGTGTGCGTTTGATTTGTTTCAAGTTTTGCTGTCTTTTGAGTGGAAGGTTGACAGTGAGAGTTCCCTGCCTTTGCTCACCAGATGGCCTTATCCCGCATACTTCAGGCGTCCAGACAGACAGTGCATGTCACCATAGCAACCCCAAGTCAGCATTGAAGCCACGGTGAACCTGCTGTGAACGACTTGGTCCAGACAGACAGTGCATGACAGTGCATGACTCCATAGCAACCCCAAGTCAGCATTGAAGCCACGGTGAACCTGCTGTGAACGACTTGGTTCATCAGTTATTATGGATGGAATAAGAGATGTCTTTTCTTGCCAAGCAGTACCCAGTAGATGCTGATACCTTTAAGATAGTCATACGCATTTCTCTTCACAAGCAGCTCAGAGAGAAGACTGCAAAGAACAAAAAAGAATTTCTGTGTCTCTCTGCCTCTACAGTTCGTATCTAACCGCCTTAACATATGTGAAAGTCCTCATCAATGACAGGAAAACAAACATTCGCCACATCAGTGCCGTTGGTGCACTCAGTGGCACTCTATCCATTTGCTGGAATATTTTGTCTGCCATTTATTCTCACTCTCCGTAAACATGATTATTTGCACGCTAAGAACAATCTGAAAGTAAGGAAAGTAAATCATAATGCAGGCGTGGCAGTAGACAATAAGTGGACAAATCAGGAGAGCATTTTGTCCCAGATTTGAGTACCTTAGAAATAATCTAGTGGCATAAGGAAAATGAAAGGTAACATAGAGCACGAACTGTTGTTGTTTTGATGATACGTCCTTACCATGGTTGTCCACTGGATTGCCCTGTCTTTTTGTGCTTTAGTTGGTTGTACTTGTACCATTATGATGTGTTACACACACACACACACACACACACACACACACACACACACACCACACACACACACACACACACTCTCTCTCTCTCTCTCTCTCTCTCTCTCTCTCTCTCTCTCTCTCTCACACACACACTCTCACACTCTCTCTCTCTCTCTCTCTCTCTCTCTCTCTCACTCTCACACACACACACACACACACACACACACACACACACACACACACACACACACACACCTCACGAACCATTTCATTCACCTTTTATCACTTTAAAGGATCACTGTTACGTTTTATTGGGTACCATTCACAGTGGAATTGTATCAAATGAAAAAGAATTGATCACGCAACAACAAAAGAGCAGCTAGAAATATGGAAAGGACAACTTCACTTAAAATACCATTAGATCTTTCAGAATGCTATTCCTTAATTGACAAAATAGACTGAGAAAGGCTTCCAACAGTCCTTAATGAACTCGGAATCTCAGTATTATCATAACACACAGAATAAAACAGCAAAAAAAGTATTTCACTCGTATACCTAGAGATGTAAGAAGCTAAATTCACAGATTACGTTTAAATTCGCTGAAAACAAAATTTCAATAGAAATGTTAGATGTATGTATGGAAATGCACTAAGTGTTTTACATTTGTTCATTCATCGCCCCAAAACAAAGAACTTGCTTATCATGGCCGGTTAGGCCATGAGCTGGCCTATACCCCCCCCCCTTCACCCCCCTAGGGATTTTTGTACATGATAATGGCTCAATAGCTTGACCATTTTACTACACGAATCAGGTTGTCTGCAAGTCAGCAGCTGCTGTTTGTGTCTGTAGAACCAGTTCTAGTACGTGCACCCTCCGAACCTCATCGCACTGTCCACGGTTTACATCGTACTGACATTGTCTCTTTATAATTGGCTGTTGTAATAAGAAAAAGGGCAATTTCTACAAATTCAACCTTTTATCAGTTTGATAGCATTCTAATTCGGGTTTCTGTAGTGTGTTGCAGTGATCTCACCTGCATCCAGTTATGGCAGATGAGAAACCTCTGACACTGAAATCCAGCCAGGCTTCCGGAAAGAAAACGAAGACTGTGGGTCCAGTCTGCATCATTCACTTTCAGCAGAATAAAAGAGACTGCAAAGTAAGGCAGCTTTCTGAGTGTGGCTTCGGGAAAATCAAAGAGGCAGCTGAGGTCAGAAAAAAACAACATGGCAGTGAAAGTGAAACGGTTGACTGACATTTGTTCCCAGATACCAGATGAATACATTCCGCATCAACAGGGTTATCACAGATGGTGTTACACTAACTTTACAAATATCTCCAGACTTTTGAAACGAAAGCATCCACCCGAGGAGGGAGAACCAAGGTTTCTCAAAGAACCAAGAGCAACAAACCCAACGGCGACCAGAGTGTTGGAAAGAAACCAAGAGCAAAACCCAACGGCGACCAGAGTGTTGTTGCCTGCTGACAATGCCTTTTTTGTGATAAGAATCGTATTACAAGAAAGGACATGTTGAAAGCTTGGTCAAATGTGTCACAAAAAAAACAGCTGATGACTCTGTTAAAGAAGCAGCCCAGAGAAAACAAGACCAAAACATTCTTTTGAAAGGTGCAAGACATTGACTTGGTTGCTCTCGAGAAGCACATTATCACAGCTCATGTCGTAAAGATTACACTAGAGAGGATGATAGGAACCAGAGAACCATCAAAGATGCCCAAACCAAACCGTTGAACAGCAAGCTGCACACAAAGCTGCATTCTACCATATTGTTCAATATGTGAAGGACAGCATTATTGAAGAAGCAATGTAGAGAACGGATGACCATGTTAAGAGAAAAAATATCAGCAATACATGCTTGAAAATACACCCAGCATTACAATGAAAATTACAGAACAGGCAAGCTAAAGTCCAAGCTGAAAAAAGAATTTGACAACCAAATACAGTTCTGGCAACCTAATTACAGAAGTGAACTCGTCTATTCATCAGTTGTTCCCAAAGGTCAAGCAGTTGAGACAGCATTTGAGACTGCTGCCTCTGATTCCAAGAGGCTGGAGGAAGCAGTTCTAGTTCCTCGCAGGATCATTCACTGTGCTCAGCGAGAAGCCCGGCCAATGCCCTGGCCTCCCTCAGCCAGTTTTTGCTGAGTGATGCTATCAGTCCACCACCTTACCTCCAAGAGTTTATTTCAGTACTCATTACAGGAAAGAAAGGGCAGGAGTCATCAGAAAGAAATCAAAGATTGGCCAAGTCCTTTTCCCAAGACCTTTGTCAGGCTGCATCAAGAGGTCAGTGGCTGATGCCAAAGCATCTTCTTTTTGGCATGACACTTCGGCACCTCACAGGGAGTGCTGAAGTGATCACTCTGATCCATCGCTTCGG
>JADBJO010034134.1:12500-13835 GCA_016801955.1 Conus betulinus
ATCATCCAAAATTTTGCTTCTACTGCTTGTTGTTGGCATCTGTCTGACTCGAGAGACGATCGTGTTGCTGTGGCTGAAGAGCTCGATCCTCGAGCGGCAGACTTTGCCGTCTGTGACGCATCCGCTCTTCATATTTGGCCTCGCTCCTCTGTTCTGCTGCTTGATGCTGGTCTTGACGGTGGACAGCCAGCTGACCCTGTCTGAAACTGCTGTCTCCAAGTCTGCTGGGTCGAAGCTGCCTGCTCTCAGGTCGCGCTTGCTTGCATCCTTGTACCGTCGGGTGGACTGTCCTGTGGGTCTGGGGCTTGTAGCCAGCTCGCCGTACATCATGGTCATACGCTGGATTGGGTCGTGTGGCCGCCAGGATGATACCCTTGTACAGTCGACTACAGTGGATAAAACATTACCTTCAGACCACTACTGTGTGGTCGTGGAGCTATCTGTGCCTAGGCCCCCCACCCAGCCTAGGTACGTGGAGAAGAGGAGGCTGGCTGACATCAACATCTCCTCTTTAAGGGATGATTTTGAAGACCTCCCTGGACTCCGCCCCCCCAGCCCCTCACCCCTCATCAGCTGGACCTGTGTCTCCAGGACACCCTCAACACCTACGCTCCAGCCAAACGCTGCAAGGTGACGAATCGTCCCTCCTGCCCGTGGTACAGCGCTGCAGCCGACCAGATCAAAGCTGCCAAGGCCGATCGACGGAGAGCTGAACGCCAGTGGGACAGATCTGGCCTTCATATCCATAAAGAAATATTCAACAAGAAAAAAAACGTTTTGTAGATAGAATTGTGTTTAATGCTCAGTCTTCCTTTCTTTTCAATGAAAATATTAGATTGTAAGACGTCTGCTCAGCTGTATCAGCTCACAAACAGTTTGCTAGGCAGGAAAAGTAACGCTGTGCTCCCCACTGTTTTTCGCTCCTTCCGAACTCCCCATCCTCTTCTCTGACTTTTTCAATGCCAAAATCAAAAACATCAGAGACAATCTGAACAGTTCAAATTTCACTGGATCCCCTCTAGATAGTGATCGTTCTTTTTCAGGCCAACCTTTTTGACTGTTTTCAGTTCTGTGACTGAGGATGATGTTAGAAAAGTGATTGTTAGTTCGCCTAGAAAATCATGTGACCTTGACCCATTGCCTGCATCCATCCTGTTCCGCTGTATTGATGTTTTGCTCCCCTTCATAACCCATGTCATAACTCGCGTTTTCCCCCAAGAATACAAATCTGCTGTTGTTCGTCCCCTTCTCAAAAAGCCTTCCCTGGATCCCAATTCATTCAAAAATTACAGATCTGTCTCGAATCTCCCCTTCCTTGCAAAGATCCTCGAGAAA
>JADBJO010034135.1:0-13835 GCA_016801955.1 Conus betulinus
AGACCCTCACATGAGACCCTCAATGGGGGTCGACATTAACATCTTCTTACTACTACTACTACTGATACTACTGCTGCGTATGCGTACTGATGAGACCCTCACATGAGACCCTCAATGGGGGTCGACATTACACTATACTACTACTACTACTACTACTACTACTACTGGGGTCGATTAATACTGTACTGATGAGACTCCTCACATGGGGGTAGACCCTCATAATGGTCGGTCGACATTATGACTACTGATACACTATATCTATTCTCATCCCTGATGATGACGTCACCTTATCTCTCCATACTCCCACTGACGAGACCCTCACAAGAGACCCTCAATGGGTGTCGAATATACTACTACAGACGTCTATCTACTATTACAAGCACACTGATGAGAGGGATGCTGCTGCGTATGCGTACTGATGAGACCCTCACATGAGACCCTCAATGGGGGTCGACATACATCTTTGATACTACTACTACTACTACTGCGTATGCGTACTGATGAGACCCTCACATGAGACCCTCAATGGGGGTCGACATTTAACTTCTTACTACATACTGATATACCCACTGACGAGACCCTCACAATGAGACCCTCAATGGGGGTCGTCAATGGGGGTCGACTATACTACTACAGACTACTGACTCTATCACTATTACAAGCACACTGATGAGAAGGGATGCTGCTGCTGCGTATGCGTACTGATGAGACCCTCACATGAGACCCTCATGGGGGTCGACATTAATTACTACTACTATACTACTATACTACTACTACTACCCTGAAGGGATCATCTGCGTATGCTGTACTGATGAGACCCTCACATGAGACCCTCAATGGGGGTCGACATAACAACTTATATACTACTACTATCTATCTACTGTCAGACCTCACATATCTACGTCATCCCTATCTCTCCATACTCCCACTGACGAGACCCTCACAAGAGACCCTCAATGGGTGTCGAATATACTACTACAGACGTCTATCACTATTACAAGCACACTGATGAAGGGATGCTGCTGCGTATGCGTACTGATGAGACCCTCACATGAGACCCTCAATGGGGGTCGACATTACATTTATACTACTACGACCCTCTGACAGACCCTCACTACTGATGAGACCCTCAATGTCGGTCGATATTACATACTACTACTTATACTACTGAGACAGACCTACATGAGACCCTCAATGGGGGTCGACATTAACTACTTACCCTCTATACTGATGAGACCCTCAATACCCTCGCGTATGAGGTACTGATGAGTCGACCTACATGAGACCCTCAACATCTACGACATTCTCACATATGACGTCACACTTATCTCTCCATACTCCCACTGACGAGACCCTCACAAGAGACCCTCAATGGGGGTCGAATATACTACTACAGACGTCTATCACTATTACAAGCACACTGATGAGAAGGGATGCTGCTGCGTATGATGAGTACTACTGATGAGACCCTCACATGAGACCCTCAATGGGGGTCGACATTAACATCTTATACTATACTAGACCCTCAATGGGGTCGACTACTTATACTACTACTACTACTGATGACGACCTATACCTGTATGATGAGACCCTCACATGAGACCCTCAATGGGGGTCGACATTAACATCAATTATCTTGTCATCCCTGATATATGACGTCACTTATCTCTCCTACTGAGACCCCACTGAATGGGAGACCCTACAGACGAGAGACTACAGACCACTCAATGGGGTGTCGATATACTACTACTATACTCGTCTATCACTATTACAAGCACACTGATGAGAAGGGATGCTGCTGCGTATGCGTACTGATGAGACCCTCACATGAGACCCTCAATGGGGGTCGACATTAACATCTTATACTACAGACTACTACATGAGACCCTCACACTGAGGGGGGCTCGACATGCGTACTCGTACTATGAGACCTCACATGAGACCCTCAATGGGGGTCGACTACTACTACTACTACTACTATACTACTGATATTCTCATCCCTGTACTGATGAGACCCTCACATGAGACCCTCAATGGGGGTCGACATTAACATACCATATATCTATATCTATCATCCCTGATATGACGTCACCTTATCTCTCCATACTCCCACTGACGAGACCCTGACAAGAGACCCTCACAAGAGACCCTCAATGGGTGTCGAATATACTACTACAGACGTCTATCACTATTACAAGCACACTGATGAGAAGGGATGCTGCTGCGTATGCGTACTGATGAGACCCTCACATGAGACCTCATGACAGACCCTCAATGGGGGGTCGACATTAACATTATACTATACTACTACTGAGACCCTCACTGATGAGACCCTCAATGGGGGTGACGTACATGATGAGACTACTACATGATACTACACTACTGTCTATACTCATACTACTACTACTACTAGAACTATGCTCTGCATCCCTGTACTGATGAGACCCTCACATGAGACCCTCAATGGGGGTCGACATTAACATCTACATACTACTGATCGACATCTAACATACTATTACTATGACATCACCTGATGATATGACTCATCACTATCTACCATACTATACTCCCACTGAGACCCTCACAAGAGACCCTCAATGGGGGTCGAATATACTATATACTACAGACTGATATGACTATCACTATTACAAGCACACTGATGAGAAGGGATGCTGCTGCGTATGCGTACTGATGAGACCCTCACATGAGACCCTCAATGGGGGTCGACGACATCTGAGAAGGGATGCTGCTGCGTATGCGTACTGATGAGACCCTCACATGAGACCCTCAATGGGGGTCGACATTAACATCTACATACTACTACTACTACTACACACTACTACTACTACTACTACTATCTCATCCCTGTACTGATGAGACCCTCACATGAGACCCTCAATGGGGGGGGGTAACGACATTTACTACATACCTACTACTATTACACATACTGATACTACTCCCTATATGTACTGATGAGACTCCACTGATGATGACCTCACTGAGAGACCCTGACATACTACGACTGACTACATAGACCGTCTACACTAGACTACTCACACTGATGAGAAGGGATGCTGCTGCGTATGCGTACTGATGAGACCCTCACATGAGACCCTCAATGGGGGTCGACATGACTATTACAAGCTACTGATGAGAAGGGATGCTGCTGCGTATGCGTACTGATGAGACCCTCACATGAGACCTCATGGGGGACATTAACCTCAATGGGGGTCGACATTAACACTTATACTACTACTGACTACTATATATACTACTATACTCATCCCTGATATGATGAGACCTTACATCATACTACTACTACTGAGACGACATACACACAGACTACTATGGGGGTCGACATACCTGACATGACGTCACTATCTCTCCACTCCCACTGACGAGACCCTCATGAGACCCTCAATGGGGGTCGTATATGAATATACTACTACGACCGTCTATCACTATTACAACTACACTGATGAGAAGGGATGCTGCTGCGTATGCGTACTGATGAGACCCCCTCATGATGACCCTCAATGGGGGTCGACATTACATTTTATACTACTACTATACTACTACTACTACTACGTCTACTACTACTACTCATACCCCCTGACTGATGAGGACCCTCAACACTGATACCTCACACTGAGACCCTCAATGGGGTCGATACATACTATATACTACTACATCGATATACTACTATTACTCTCACCCTGATGAAGGGATGCTGCGTATGCTGATGATACGTATGAGACCCTCATGACGAGACCCTCACATGAGACCCTCAATGGGGGTCGACATTACACATTCATGACTACTACTACTGACACTGATGACGACCTGTATATGACTGATGAGACTATCAGATACCCTCACATGGGGGACCGACTTATCTCTCCATACTACATGACCACTGATGAGACCCTCACATGAGACCCTCAATGGGGGTCGAATACTACTACTACTACTCTATACTATTATAAGCACACTGATGAGAAGGGATGCTGCTGCGTATGCGTACTGATGAGACCCTCACATGAGACCCTCATCAATGGGGGTCGACATTAACATCTTTATACTACTATACTCGGACCCTCACATACCCTCAATGGGGGTCGACATTAACACATACTATACTACTATCGACATTACTACTATACTATGACATACTGATGAGACCCTCACATACCCTCCATACTATGCGTACTGACGAGACCCTCACATGAGACCCTCAATGGGGGGGTCTACATATATATACTACTACTGACCACTATACTACTACTACTAAGTACATACTGATGAGAGATGCTGCTGCTGCTGCGTATGCGTACTGATGAGACCCTCACATGAGACCCTCAATGGGGGTCGACATTATGACATACTCTATACTACTACACTACTACGAAGGGACATGACTACGACCCTAATGATAGACCCTCACATGATGACCCTCAATGGGGTCGACATTAACATCTATATATACTGGGGTCTATACTACCTTACTCTCACATATGACGTACTGATGAGACCCTCACATGAGACCCACAATGGGGGTCGACATGGGGTCGACATACTATACTACTGCCCTCTATGACTACTATTAAGCACACTGAGAAGAGTCTGATGCTGCTGCTGCGTATGCGTACTGATGAGACCCTCACATGAGACCCTCAATGGGGGTCGTCGACCATTAAATGGGGGTCGACATAACATACTTATACTACTACATGAGACCCTCAATGGGGGTCGACATTAACACATTACTACTACTACTACTACTATGACTACTATACTACTATGATGAGACACATGAGACCCTCAATGGGGGTATGCGTACTGATGAGACCCTACATGAGACCCTCACTGGGGTCGACGTACATTATATACTATACTATACTGACGAGACCCTCACAAGAGACCCTAATGGGTGTCTAATATACTACTACTGACTGTCTATGACTATTACAAGCACACTGATGAGAAGGGATGCTGCTGCGTATGCGTACTGATGAGACCCTCACATGAGACCCTCAATGGGGGTCGACATTAACATCTTATATATACTATCTCTACTACTGATGAGAATACACATGAGACCCTCATGGGGGTCGACATTTATCTACATACTACATCCTCACTGATGAGACCCTCACATGAGACCCTCAATGGGGGTCGACATTACTACTACTACTACTCTCTATGACTATTATGAGCACACTGATGAGAAGGGATGCTGCTGCGTATGCGTACTGATGAGACCCTCACATGAGACCCTCAATGGGGTCGACATCGACATTAACTACTACTACTACTGACCCCACTATACTACTACTGAGACCCTACTGATGAGATACTATATATGCTACATTAACACTATACTATAGACCCTATGAGACCCTCAATGGGGGTCGACACTATTAACTCCTATACCTCTGACTATACCTCAATACTACTGACCCTCTCTATAGATACTGGGACGTCGACCTTATCACATAGACCCACAATGGGGTCGACCCTCACTATATACCCTAATACTGTCTATACTACTACTACAGACTCTATGACTATTACATAGCACACTGATGAGAAGGGATGCTGATGCGTATGGGGGTCTGATGAGACCCTCACATGAGACCCTCAATGGGGGGTCGACATTAACATGATCTACTACTACTGCGTATACGTACTGATGAGACCCTCACATGAGACCCCTCAATGGGGGTCGACATCACATTTTACCCTCAATGGGTCGTCTGACATACTCTATACTACTACAAGTACACTGATGAGAAGGGATGCTGCTGCGTATGCGTACTGATGACCCTCACATGAGACCCTCAATGGGGGTCGACATTAACATTTATACTACTACTCACATGAGACCCTCATGGGGGTCGACGAACATACTACTACATACTATACTACTACTACTATACTACTACTACTACACTGACACCTGCTGTATGACGTACTGATGAGACCCTCACATGATGGACCCTCATGGGGGTCGACATTAACATTTATACTACTACTACTATATATACTGATACTACTGCCTCTACTGACTATTACTATCACACTGACCCTGAATGATGCTGATCTGCGTATGTATACTACTGATGAGATGAGACCCTCAACATGTCGACCCTCAATGGGGGTATACATTAACACATATGAGACCTCACATGACTACTATGCTGGGTATGCATGCGTACTGATGAGACCTCACATGAGACCCTCAATGGGGGTCGACATTAACATTTATGATGACTATCTATACTACTGATACTATATATACTATATAATACACTGATGAGAAGGATGATGCTGCTGCTCTATGCGTACTGATGAGACCCTCACATGAGACCCTCAATGGGGTCGACATTACATTATACTATACTCTATGACTACTACTATGATTATTAACTCACACTGATGGAGGGATGCTGCGTATGCGTACTGATGAGACCCTCACATGGTCGACCCTCAATGGGGGTCGACATATAACATTTTACTACTACTACTACTATACTACTGACCCTCTATGACTATTATAAGTACACTGATGAGAAGGGATGCTGCTGCGTATGCGTACTGATGAGACCCTCACATGAGACCCTCAATGGGGGTCGACATTAACATTTACTACTACTACTACTATACATCCCTCACATGAGACCCTCACTGAGACCCTCTCTCGACATTATGATGAGACCCTACATGATATCGACACATACGACTTATACTACTTACTACTACTACTCCCGTACTGACTGAGACCCTCACATGAGACCTCAATGGGGGTCGACATTAACATTTTATACTACTACTATATACTGTACTACACTATGACTATTATACTAAGCACACTGATGAGACCCTCATGATGCTGCGTATGCGTACTGATGAGACCCTCACATGAGACCCCCAATGGGGGGGTCGACATTAACTACTACTACTACTACTACTACTGCGTATATGAGACCCTCACATGATGAGACCCTCATGGGGGTCGACATTAACATTTTACTACTACTACTACTGACTACCACATCTCACATGAGACCTGATGGGATCTACATGATGAACCCTCAATGGGGGTCGACATTATACTATATACCCTCTATCACTACTACACCTACTACATACTGATCTCACTGATGAGACCCTACATGAGACCCTCAATGGGGGTCATTAACATTAATACTACTACTACTAGGGACACTACTACTCCTACTGATGAGACCCTCACATGAGACCCTCATGGGGGTCGACATTACTACTACTACTGACTACCCTCTATGACTATTACAAGCACACTGATGAGAAGGGATGCTGCTGCGTATGCGTACTGATGAGACCCTCACATGAGACCCTCAATGGGGGTCGACATAATACTACTATACTACTACTATGACTATACTATTACAAGCACACTGAGAAGGGATGCTGCTGCGTATGCGTACTGATGAGACCCTCACATGAGACCCTCAATGGGGGTCGACATTAACATTATACTACTACTACTACTGATACTATCACTCTCGACATTATGATGAGACCCTATACATGAGACCCTCAATGGGGGTCGACATACTACATACGTATACTACTACTACTACTACTACTACTGTGCGTATCGTACTGATGACCCCTCACATGAGACCCTCAATGGGGGTCGACATTAACATTTTATACTACTACTAATGACGTCTACTACTACACTATACTCTATATGCACCCTCTATGACTATTATAAGACTACATACTGATGAGATGGATGCTGCTGATGCGTACTGATGAGACCCTCACATGAGACCCTCAATGGGGTCGACGACATTACACTACTATGATACTACTACACTACTATGCGTACTGATGAGACCCTCACATGAGACCCTCAATGGGGTCGACATTAACATTTATACTACTACTACTACTCGATAGACTACTATGATCTACTCAATGAGATGATGATGAGAGGGATGCTGCTGCGTATGCGACTGAGACCCTCACATGAGACCCTCAATGGGTCGACATCGACATTACTACTACTATTACCTACTGACTACACATGAGACCCTCAATACTGTCGACTACTACTACTATTATACTATATACTACTACTACTACTACTACTGATACTCTACGTATGCGTACTGATGAGACCCTCACATGAGACCCTCAATGGGGGTCGACATTCACATTACGAGACCCTTACATACCCTCAATGGGTACTACTACTACTATGCCCTCTATGACTATTACAAACACACTGATGAGAAGGGATGCTGCTGCGTATGCGTACTGATGAGACCCTCACATGAGACCCTCACAATGGGGTCCCTCACATGGGGGTCGACATTATACTTATGAGATACTACTACTGCTGGGGATACTACGTACTGATGAGACCCTCACATGAGACCCTCAATGGGGGTCGACATTAACATTTATACTACTACTACTGACCTCTATGACATATAAGCACACTGATGAGAAGGTCACCTGCTGCGTATATCTATGATGAGACCCTCATGAGACCCTCATGGGGACCCTCAATGGGGGTCGACTATACTACATACTACTACTACTGAGACCCTCTATACTATTACTATACTGATACTGAGGAGGGATGCTGCTGCGTATGCGTACTGATGAGACCCTCACATGAGACCCTCTGGGGGTCGACATTAACATTGACGACATATACTATTACTCATACTGATATGACTCTACTTATCTCTCCGTACTCCCACTGATGAGACCCTCACATGAGACCCTCAATGGGGGTCGACATTAACATTTATACTACTACTACTAGACCTCTATCACTATTATAGCACACTGATGAGAAGGGATGCTGCTGCGTATGCGTACTATGATGAGACCCTCACATGACCCTCAATCAATGGGTCGGGGTCGACATTTATACTACTACTACTACTACTCTCTACTATTACAAGTACACTGATGAGAAGGGATGCTGCTGCGTATGCGTACTGATGAGACCCTCACATGAGACCCTCAATGGGGGTCGACATTTAACATTATACTACTACTACTACTATGAGACCCTCAAGGGGGTCTGATATACATTTATGATATCTACATACTACTACTGGGGTCGTATATGACTGATATACTGATGAGACCCTCACATGAGACCCTCACTGGGGTCGACAACAAGAGACCCTCAATACTGTCGATATACTACTACTACTGCCTACTATGACTATTATAAGCACACTGATGAGAAGGGATGCTGCTGCGTATGCGTACTGATGAGACCCTCACATGAGACCCTCAATGGGGGTCGACATTAACATCTATACTATACTATACTATATATTACTATACTACTGCGTATGCGTACTGATGAGACCCTCACATGATGACCTATGGGGGTACTGATATAGACCCTACATGATGAGACCCTCAATGGGGGTCGACATTAACATTTACTATACTACCTCACTGAGACCCTCAATGGGGGTCGACATTACATACTACTGATATCTATCTATCTCATATCCTGATATGACGTCGACCTTATCTCTCCATACTCCCACTGACTGACTGAGACCACAGAGACCCTCATGGGGGTCGAATATACTACTACTGACGTCTATCACTATATACAAGCACACTGATGAGAAGGGATGCTGCTGCGTATGCGTACTGATGAGACCCTCACATGAGACCCTCAATGGGGGTCGACATTAACATTACTACTACTACTACTACTACTACCTCCATCTATGATCGACTGATGAGACCCTCACATGAGACCCTCAATGGGGGGTCGACATTAACCTCTCTACTATCATACTCTACACTGATATGACGTCACCTTATACACTGATCCACTGATGAGACCCTCACAAGAGACCCTCAATGGGTGTCGAATATACTACTACTGACTCTATCACTATTACAAGCACACTGATGAGAAGGGATGCTGCTGCGTATGCGTACTGATGAGACCCTCACATGAGACCCTCAATGGGGGTCGACATTTAACACTTACTACTACTACTACTACTACTATGGATGCTACTGCGTATGCGTACTGATGAGACCCTCATGAGACCCTCAATGGGGGTCGACATTACACATACTTATACGATGATCTATACTACTACTACCCTCTATGACTATTAGAAGTACACTGATGAGAAGGGATGCTGCTGCGTATGCGTACTGATGAGACCCTCACATGAGACCCTCAATGGGGGTCGACATACATCTTACTACTACTGACTACTACCCTAGAGACCCTCAATGGGGGTCGACTACTACTAGACTACTCAGACGTCGACTATTACAACACACTGATGAGAAGGGATGCTGCTGCTGCGTATGCGTACTGATGAGACCCTCACATGAGACCCTCAATGGGGGGTCGACATTAACTACTTATACTACTATCTACTATACTATACTATACTATCTCGTACCCTCATGATGAGACTCTCATGAGACCCTCAATGGGGGTCGACATTACACATTATACTACTACTACACATATCCCTCACTGATATACCCACTACATGATACTTATAAGTCGACACTGATGAGAAGGATGCTGCTGCTGCATATGCGTACTGATGAGACCCTCACAGAGACCCTCATGGGGGTCGGACAATAACATTTTATACTACTACTGCCCTCTATCACTATTATAAGTACACTGATGAGAGAGGGATGCTGCTGCGTATGCGTACTGATGAGACCCTCACATGAGACCCTCTGGGGGGGGTCGACATTAACATACTACTACTACTACTACTATACGAGACCTCTGATGAGACCCTCACATATGACCTCATGGGGGTTACTGATAGACTACACACATCTATCTCATCCCTACTATGACTACTACTATACTATCTCCTACTGATACCCACTGATGAGACCCCTCATGGGGGTCGACCCTAACATGTCGATACTACTACTATATATATACTACTACAGCTACTCTAACTACTGCTGCTGCGTAAGTACTGATGAGATGACATGAGAGGGATGCTGCTGCGTATGCTACTACTGATGATGACCCTCTCACATGAGACCCTCAATATATTCTACATTAACATGGGGGTACTGATACTACTACATACCCTCTACTGATGAGACCCTACTGACCCTCAATGGGGGTCGACTACTACATACTACTCATATGAGACCCTCATGATCGACATTAACATTGATACTACAATGGGGGTCGACATTAACATACTGATACAACATATACATTATCTATCTCATCCCTGATATGACGTCACACTTATCTCTCCATACTCCCACTGACGAGACCCTCACAGAGACCCTCAATGGGGGTCGTAATATATACTACTACTACGCCCTCTATGACTATTACAAGCACACTGATGAGAAGGGATGCTGCTGCGTATGCGTACTGATGAGACCCTCACATGAGACCCTCAATGGGGGTCGACATTAACACATACTACATACTACTACTACTACTGGGTCTACTACTGACTACTATGCGTACTATGAGACCCTCACATGAGACCCTCAATGGGGGTCGACATACATACAATACTACATTATCTACTCTCATACCCTGATATGACGTCACCTTATCTCTCTACTCCCACTGACGAGACCCTCACATGGACCCCCTCAAATATACTATATACTACTACAGACGTCTACTATTACAAGCACACTGATGAGAAGGGATGCTGCTGCGTATGCGTACTGATGAGACCCTCACATGAGACCCTCAATGGGGGTCGACATTAACATCTTATACTACATGAGACCCTACTACTACTACTACTACTACTACATGAGACCTCACATGGACCCTCTCATAACTACTCTACTACTGACCTACTATGGGGGTCGACCCTCATATGCGTACTGATGAACCCTCACATGAGACCCTCAATGGGGGTCGACTATATACTACATACTATGACTGATATTATCTATTCATACCCCACTGATATGACCCTCACATGAGACCCTCAATCTCGACATTAACATACTACATACTACTACTATCCCCTCACTGACTGATGACCCTCACTGTGCTGATGTAGACCCTCAAATGGGTGTCGAATATACTACTACTAGGACTCTATCACTATTACAAGCACACTGATGAGAAGGGATGCTGCTGCGTATGCGTACTGATGAGACCCTCACATGAGACCCTCAATGGGGGTCGACATTAACATCTTATACTATACTACTACTACTATATGTACCCTATACTGACCCTATGAGACCCTCACATGAGACCATCTATATATAGAGACTACTCACATGAGACCCTGATCTATCTACATGAGAACCTATATGAGACACTCAATGGGGACCGACATTACTCAATGGGACATTACTATCATATCTATTCTCCCTGATATGACGTCACCTTATCTCTCCATACTACTCCCACTGACGAGACCCTCACACAGAAGAGACCCTCAATGGGTGTCGAATATACTACTACAGACGTCTATCACTATTACAAGCACACTGATGAGAAGGGATGCTGCTGCTGCGTATGCGTACTGAGACCCTCACATGAGACCCTCAATGGGGGTCGACATTAACATTTATACTACTACTACTACTACTACTATGACTCTATCCCATACTGATGAGACCCTCACATGAGACCCTCAATGGGGGGTCGACTACATACTACTATCTACCCTCATCCCTGATATGACGTCACTGATATCTCTCCATACTCCCACTGACGAGACCCTCACACAAGAGACCCTCAATGGGGTGTCGAATATACTACTACTGACGTCTATCACTATTACAAGCACACTGATGAGAAGGGATGCTGCTGCGTATGCGTACTGATGAGACCCTCACATGAGACCCTCAATGGGGGTCGACATTAACATGATTTATACTACTACTATACTTATACTACTACTACCTCTACTATGATAACTACACTGATGAGACCCTCAACTGCTACACTGATGAGAAGGGACTGCTGCTGCGTATACTACTGATGAGACCCTCACATGAGACCCTCAATGGGGGTCGACATTAACATATACTAACATTTTATACTACTACTATCTACCCTGATGACGTACTGATGAGACCCTCACATGAGACCCTCAATGGGGGTCGACATTACATCTATATATACTATACTACTGCCCTCTATGACTATTATAAGCACACTGATGAGAAGGGATGCTGCTGCGTATGCGTACTGATGAGACCCTCACATGAGACCCTCAATGGGGGTCGACATTAACATTTTACTACTACTACTCACATGAGACCCTCATGGGGGTCGGTACATTATGATACTACTACATGAGACCCTCAATGGGGGTCGACATTACTACTACTACTACTACTGCTGCGTATGCGTACTGATGAGACCCTCACATGAGACCCTCATGGGGGTCGACATTAACATTTCTATACTACTCTATATGACTAAGGGATACTACTGCATACTCGTACTGATGACCCTATTATGAGACCCTCACTGATGTCGACTACATGATACTGCACTATGCGTATGCGTACTGATGAGACCCTCACATGAGACCTGATGGACCCTCACAATGGGGGTCGACATTAACACTTATACTACTACTGATGCTGCATATGCGTACTGGAGACCCTCACATGAGACCCTCAATGGGGGGGTCGACATTAACATTTATACTACTACTGATGATATACTATACTACTGGGGGTATACTACTACTACTAGACTATTACAATGACACTGATGAGAAGGGATGCTGCTGCGTATGCGTACTGATGATGAGACCCTCACATGAGACCCTCAATGGGGGTCGACATAT
>JADBJO010034136.1:0-13833 GCA_016801955.1 Conus betulinus
GGGAAAACGAGTGCAGGTTAAGAATTCTTCCAACATTATAGTAATGTCTTGGCAAAGATTTGAATTTTTTTTCTAATTGAAGGTAAAGAAAATTGGAAAGTGTATAGTATACATATGAAAACCCTTCACTAGCTGCATGAGGGAACCATCGCAATCCCTCTCGAAGGCAGATCTATAGGCACCGCCTGCTCCTAGGCTTTTCGTCCGCTGGATCGGACTCATCAGGGAGACACGGTTGATTGTGTCTGTGGTCTTGGCGTCAAATAGAGACACACCACAGTCGGTAATTCTGTGGTGTTCTCACCACCAAGGGTTCAAAAAAGAATCCAACAACAGCACCCCAAAGCATTCAGTGAAAGGTAGTAAATAAGACAAAACTAAAATGTGGTGAAGAAAAAAAAAAGTTGCTGGGTGGAATATTCTCCACCGATCGAACACTGCAATGACGTCATTGCCTGGTTAAATCCGTTTATTTCTGTATCACGTTGAGAATGTCCAGAAATTATATCAAGATTGTTGTCAGTTACACAATTGAACTCGCCAAAAAAGATTCTGATCCGGAGAATCATTGAATCTTGCTGATAATATTCTTAAAGAATATTATCTTTTCGACTGTTTCGTTTGGTTCATACACATTTGCCAGAGTGAAATCAAAATCTCCTAGCGATTCTCTAATTTTCAAAAACCCACAATCTAACACAACCTTACCGTTTAATGTGTGCTCTAAACACAGCCTTACCATTAAAATTCCTAGCCATCACAATTATTTTTCCCTTTACTTCGGTTTGTCCGTCCATTAAAAACATTGTACCCCCCATTGTTTTCCAACAGTGGAATGTCATTTGCGGTGATATGTATCTCTTGTAGACACAATGTCAAATTTTGCTTTTTGTAGATAATGTAAAACAGATAGACGTTTAAACTTACTTCTTAGTCCTCTTGTATCATGAGACGAAATGCGTATCCTGTCCTTGCCGTTCATCTGATGGAGTTGACTCCCACATCTGCTTTTTGTTTTAGTTTGAATCATTCCAGCTCTTTACCCACGCTTTCACTTCCCCCAACCCCATTTCTCTCGACAACCCCCTCCAATTTTCCCCATCCCCCTTTACATTACACCCCTCCATTTCCCCATCCCACCTTTACATTAACATACACATATAAAATTTATAACATGACATGTAGTGTATAATATATAACCCCAAACACCATCTACACCATGCAGGTATGCATACTAACAGACATATGCACATGTGGACAATCCATATACACGTTTTTTTTTGTTTGTTTGTTTGTTTGTTTATAGGAGTTTCCACCCACCCCCTCACCCCTCACTCCCGCGCTTTTTTCCCCCTCATACACACCCTCAAGCGCCCCCTTCCAAGCATGAAACTCCTCTACAACTCTCTCCCCTTTTCTCTCTTTCTCTATTTCTGTTTACCATTTCCCTGTATCCGCCTCTCTTCTTCCTTTTTCCAGTCACACACACACACACGCACGCGCACACGCGCGCACACACACACACACACACACACACACACACACACACACACAGGCGCGCGCGCACTCACACTGTCAAGACGGGATGTCCCGACTGTTCGAACCACAGGGAGAGTAGAGTCAGGCACTCGTATCATAGCCGGCCCACGTGAACTGCCTGAATCTCTCCGACTCTGCAGAACAGGGCTGAGGCCAGAACCACGTGCAGGGGGAAGGAAGGAGGTTGAACAAGCTACACTATACATGGGGAAAAGAACGAACAATCTCAGGCTAAAAGAAAACACCACACTACATAGATAAAAAGAGGACAGATTATATTGAGGATGGGGGAAAGGAGGGGGTAAAAGCCAGTATAAAGAAAAAAACGCATAGGGGCAGGATGTCCGACCATGACAACCCCCACCCCCCACCCCCCAACGAAAAAAGTCATGCCACTGAGGCATAGACTATCCCAGCCTCAATCTAATCCCACAAACGAACTTTCCTTAACCCAAAATTCAAGAACATGAAACCTCCTGACAAGCGAACTTCCTTGTATCTGTAAGTCCCGCAGCAGACATTACAGAAACTGGACTTGTTTATTCCATTCTACTCAAGTAGTCAGCTTCAACATTGTCTCTCCCTGGAATATGCCCGAACTGGAAGGCCAGGCTTTGCAGCTCCATGGCCCAGCCCATGAGGCTGCTTACTAACAGGCCGAATCCGATGGAGATATTGAAGTGGGTGTGCTGATCGCTCTCGAGGATGAATTCCCTCCCATAGAGGTATTGGTAGAATCTCCTAGTAGCCCAAACCACAGCCAGACACTCTTGCTCAGTGGTGTGGTAGTTTTTTCTCCTGCACCTACCAACTTCTTGCTGGTGTACGACACTGGCAGGAGTCCTCTTCCCTGATCCTGGAGCAATGTAGCCCCAAGTCCAACGTTGGACGCATCAGCGCGTAACACGAACGGTTTGCTGGGATCGGCTAGCTGTAGAACTGGCTGGCTGGTAATGGCTTTCTTCAGGCTCTGGAAAGCTTCTGCGTCAGTGTCACTCCATGTGAGTTTCTCCAGCTTCTTGGCAGCCGTCTTGTCTGTAAGGGGTTTGGCGATGTCGTAGAAGTGAGGAATATACTTCCTATAGTATCCGACGAGTCCTAAAAATGACCTCAACTCCCTCTTAGTACTGGGTGGCTTTGCACCCTCGATCTTGTGAACCTTGTCTTGCTCAGGGTGCAGGTATCCCCTACCGACCACGTGGCCATGGAAACTTATCTCAGTTTCCCCTGACTGGCACTTAGGTCTTGCAGCCAACCGGCATTGCCTGAGGCGGTCAAACACAATCCGGAGCACTTCTACATGCCGTTTCCCACTGTCCTGAAGCGATTAGGAGGTTATCAATAAAATTGTGCCCTCTGTGAGGTTGAGGGGCTCCAACGTCAGTCGCAGCACTCTGCTGAAGACTGCTCCCAGCGGTTTTCAGTCCAAAAGGCATGACCCTGAACTGGAATTGTCCTCCTGGAGTGGTGAACGCCGTCTCTTCGCGATCCGATGGTTCTAATAGGGATCTGCCAGTACCCTTTGGCAAGATCTGTCTTGGAGAAGAAATGGGCCTGGGCAAAGAGCTTATTGCAGTACAAGGGAAGTAATAGGAGAATCTCGTCTCCTGCCTCAAACCAACGCTGGCGAGCCTTCTTGCCATAGTAAGCCTTGTATCGCCATTGTGCCTGTGCCAGATTTCGGCGGGCTAGCTCACAGGTTGATGTTTTCTGTTCCTTTAGGTCTCTAGCGCGTACTCAGCTTGGGTTTTGACCTCTTCTGCATTGTGCTGGGTCCACTGGTGCCTTAGGATCGCCATAGGTCCTTTCAGCGTACGGCGGGCTCCCAGGTGCCCTGCCATTGGAGCGTCATGACCTAGCCGCAAGACAGTGCGTAGTGCTTTAGGTACCACGAGCTGCGTCGACGAGGACGAAGGAGTGGTAAATCGCCTGTGAAGGAGTCCTTTGTGCTCCAGGAACTCAACCGAATTATCTTTGGTCCTCTTGGCAGGTTTCCCCACCAAGGCTCGCACTTTATTCAATGTTGGATCCTTCAACTGGAGGTTCCGGATGGTCTCGGGTTTCAAGGCGACCGTTTCGCGCGTTGAGAGAGTGGTTGTAGAAGTCGTCATAGTACTACCTCCTCCTTTCGGGCTTGTCCCCTCGTAGTCACTGCTGCGCTCATAGTAGCTGGCTGAGGGAGCGGCTGTAGCAGGGGTTTGAGTGCCTCCTCTTCAGCCTGGCTTCCTATGGTTGTTGCTGCCAACACTTCCAGAGGGAGTTCGGGCGAAATCCGGCGTGGCTCTCCATCCTGGAATCGCACTGCATTGCCTATAAGGAGGGAGTACGCCGGAATCTGTAGCGCCACCGCCCATACCTTGCCCTTGAAGTATGGAGTAGAAATGTCAACAAGCACGGTTGCCCTGGTGGCTCTGAAGTTCGCCTCCACTCCAGCAACTACACAATCCTCTCCTCGCTTGGTGTCCTGGGGTACCAGGGCCTCATCAATAAAGATGGCGGTCAAACCTGTGTCCCGGATGGCCTCCACCATTTCCCCATTCACCAGAGACGGAACGTCGTGCATACAGGTGTTGTCACTTCATCCTCCCCATAAGACACGGTGACCCGCAGACCCTCGGTTGCCCCCTTTCCCTTCCTTTGTGGACAATCTCGGACGATGTGGCCTTTCCTGCCACAGAGAAAGCAAGTCCGCACCGCAGGTCCGGAGCCTCCTGAAATGGGTTGTTTCCCAGTTTTCGTGGGTGACGCGCTTTTACGCTCCGACGCCTCTGTCTCTGCGTTTCTCCTGGTGGGTCCCGAAGTGGCCTGACGAAAATGGCGTCTCGCATCAGCAAAAGCTTCGGCCATCTCCACGGCTTGGGCGAAGTTCTTAGGCTTGGATTAACCTAACTTGAACTGTAAATCCGATGATACCGAGTTGGACAGCTGTTCCAGCAAGAAGCCGTCCCTCATATCCATGTCTGATGCTTCGATCCAATAATCGAGGGTTCGCTTCAGGCGTTTGCCTAACTGGTGAAAGGTTTCATACGAACCCTTTCTCATAGTACGAAATCTCTTGCGATAAGTTTCAGCAGTGAGATGCAGTCGTTGGCGGAGCGCTACCTTTAACTCTGGATATGGATTACCTGGAGGAATCGTCTACAAAGGCTTCCTTTGCCCTACCTGTCAGACTGCTAATAAGGTAGAGAGCCTTCTTCTCGTCAGGTTGTATGCGGCAGCCACCACCTCAAAATGTTCGATATAGGTGTCGATGTTGTCCGACGCACTATACACGGCATCCGCAGCTTAGGAGGGGCTAAGGGCAGGTTCCACCCTATGGTTGGGGTCTCCGTCGTTTCCACAGGGGTGGAGGCAAGCGCAGGAACATCCACAGCACTACTTTCACCAGGTGCCAACTGGCTCAACAGCTCATCCCACATACGCTGCCTTTCCTCCTCCAGTCGAGCCTGAAAATCAGTTTCTTTCTTCTCTCGGGACTCCCGCTCCAGTCTCCTTTCCTCCATCTCCTCTTTCCATCGCTGATGTTCCTCTTCCCTCGGCAACCTCTTCTTCTCATCTCCATCTCCCTTCTCTCCTTTGCTTCACTCTCTTCCCTCTCTACTCTCCATCTTCTTTCCTTCTCCTCTCTCTCCAGTCTCTTCTCCTCCCTTTCCATCCTCCACCCTTTTCTTTCCTCCTTTGTTCCTTGGCTTCTCGCTCTCTTCCTTCTCCATCTTCCAAGCGAGGTAGGGGTCAAGCGGGGCACGAGAACCCGCGAGCGGCGAAACGGGATAACGGGGAGGAAGGTCATCCCAGGGAGGACGTGGCGCAAATCTGGACCTTTCCTCAGGTGTGGGTCTAAAAGCCTCCCTAGGAACGGTAGTTGGGCGCCCGAGAGGGAGTCTGGGTCCAGGTGGAGTGACCAGTGAAAAGCAAGTGATAGGAACCACCTCACCCAAGGAGAACACGACCTGGGTTATGGTCCAGTGGTCGTCTGTGTGGCAGGGGCACCCATTCCAGGTATAATCCCTACCCTTAAACTGGGACCGGGTAACAGGACGAGTCTCATCGACGACATCCATGGCAGAAGTTGCAGCACAGTACTTAACAGAGATCAGTCAATAGCCAAGCAGCACCAGTATGAATCAAAGTTGGCGTTGTCCTTGGGTGCACAAGAAGCAACTACCAGGTTTCAGGCGAATACCCAAAATCATCAACAAGTTGCTCAGCAAGAAGTGACAAGTCCACCGATAAGTCCACAATGCTTTGAATATACCTCAAAGGAAGAGTTTCCCAAAGGTGTACGATTGCGCACTTTGCAATTCTGAAACTGCAACCCCATAGTAGTAGCACAAAAGGCGGCTGTCTACTAGCTTACTAAAGCGAAATCTAAGTGGAGACACCAAGTCACAAAGATCACTTATGGACTTGAACTTCCGCAAAATAATCAAAGTCCAACACACCGTAGAAATCTTCACTAAGGGAGAGAAAAGCAAACAAAAGCTAACAACTGAAACTAATGCCCAATGGCACAAGGTAACTTCCCTTGAAGTGAGCTACAAATCAACTAACTGCTCGTAAGTGTTGAAACCTGCTACAAGAAGGTGTATGGCCGCAGAGATGATCCTAGAATACACTGATCAAAACAAATGACACTTCATTGAAGAGAAACAAAATGGGGGGAAAAAAACTCTCCCCCCCAAAAAAAAAAAAAAAAAATAAATAAATAAAAAACAATGACAACCTGTCAACCTTCGGCCGTCATTCCAAAGTCAACTTCCTTGAAGAAAACAGCTGGCAAGTGTGCCCACACAGGAGGGAGGAACTCCGAATGAGCGGTAACAATGTCCTTAAATCACCAAACGGTCAACCAAGACTGAACGAATGGTTATGATATTTCTTGAAAATATCCGAACGTAAACCCACACCGAGTGAACGGCAGCAACCTTTCTTACCACTGTTGAAACAGCCAACAAAACACCGAGCGAACGGCAATGACATATCCCCCCCCCCCCCCCAAAAAAAAAAAAAAAAAAAAAAGATGAATTGCACCAAGGAATCGGAAATTTTTTTAAAGTCCAGCTCTTCTGTACGCAATCGATATATCCGCAAACTGAAGAATATCCCCGCTGCGAGAAAGCAAACCCGCAAATGGACGCGCAAGCGAACACACAGACGCGCAAGCGAACACATAAACGGACGCACAAACAGACACGGGGAGAACGAGCAGGTGCGGACGCACCAAAGATGGCTCGAAGGGGCGCAGGGCACTCTACCCCCATACACCCCTCAACTCCACTCGCGCCCCCCCCCCCCCCCCCCCCCACACACACACACCACCAAGGTCTCCCTACTACTCTAGAGTCCTGACCCAACCAACCTCCCGCCAAAACACAAAACAGGAGAAACAAGGGTTTCTGAGCTCGTAGGAATGTGGCGGACTACCCAAATCACTCTCCCCGGCATCTCCACCATAATTGTCAGACAGGATGTCCCGACTGTTCGAACCACAGGGAGAGTAGAGTCAGGCACTGGCACAACACTCGCCGGAAAGCACAAGAACCCAGGACGTACACACACAGATAATATTTATTACACAAAACAATCGCTTCACTCACACTCACACTGGGATAAGTACAAGAAGAGGGAAGAAAGACAGAATAACAGAAAGTAGGGGGTAAAGAAGAAGACTGGGTTACAAGAGACTAGCTAATCTTAGGGAGAAAACAATGGAAAATAAACCCAAACTCCCAGGGTATGCCCAACTATCTCCCTTCCTAACCCACTACTATAAATGAGGTGAGAGAAAAGAAGAAAAGGAACAAAATAATAAATCAACAGAACAGGGCCTAATCTCAGAAAAAACTACAAATTAATTTAATTGAAAAGAAAATGACACACTGACATGTACCCTCACGCTCACATGACAACAGAATATGTCCGCCACTTATCTTTAGGAGCGTCAAGTGGTCTTTATGCCGGGCTCTAACGGTTCCTGGAAATGCCCCAGCCGAGTCTGGAAGAATGGCCAGGAACCCACCACCGGCAGACAGTCACAGAAGTGGCCACCAACACATTGACAGGGTCACTCGAAGGGTGGCAGCAAACCAGGACTAGGTCACTGAAGGGTGGCCCCACAGAAGACCAGGTCACCGAAGAGGTTGCAACTGAACGGGTCAACCGGATCGCAGTCTTCCGGATCGCGGACCGCACGGTTGCTGGATCCGTCCTGGCTGTCCAGATCCCCTCAGACGGTTCCCAGTTGAAAGGCAAGATGTACCGCACACGCCCCGCGTGTAGGCCAACGTGCACACAAACCAAAGAACAAGCCCTAAAGCCTCGATTAGAATTGTGTCTCAGCCCATTAATTATAGTGGTCAGACTATCCGTGGGGAGGCAGTACAGAGGTCAATGGTCAAGAAAAAGAGAAACAAATAGGACTCCACAACATGTCAAGGAGATGAAAAGGTGGCAGGGGAAAAAAAATAGTCCAAAGGTAGAATCACAGGAAGGGGAGAGAAATATAGACAGAAAACCAAGACCAAAGTAGAGCCAAGCAAGTGATACAGAAAACCTGTACGGTAAGGGTGGGAAAGGAAAGAAAGAGGGAGGTGTCACCGGGAAAGGAAAGTATGTTGAAGTTGGAAAAAGAGAGGGGAAGTCAGTCTAAGTAAGAAGAACGTCGCACACATTACATGTTATAACTGACATAACATCTCAACTCTAGATTGTCCCCTTCTCTTTCCTTTGTCTCATCCTCTCACTTTTGAAATGAGGGTTAACCATAAAAAAAAATCTTTCCCTTGTAAATTTTGCAAATTATAATTTATGAAATTTAGAAATATAACAGAATGAACTGACAAAATTGCTACTGCAGAATAGCAGCTTTAAAAAAAAATTCTTACGACTCCCATACGAATTTACCATAGAACGCAAGGGGGAAAAAAAAATAGTGAAGAAAAATAAAAAGGGCAACCAAAAGGAAATAATAATACTTGTCGGCCACACCCTTTGCGCTTGATGTGGGAAGGGGAAAGCGAGCGATAGCGGGAAGAGCGCACAGGGGAAATTTAGAAAAATAGCTATATTATTACAAAAAACCCAAACTCTGTGACCCCCCCAAAACCTGACGAACAATTCCGCCATTGCTCGTTGCCGCGATCCGAAACTAGTGGCGAATAAACCCGAGTACCAGAAGGATAAAAAAAAATATATATATATTCCCTACAAACGAGAATTTGACATAACCTTGAAGAAAAGCAAGTTTGAAACGAAACAGGAACTAAAAATTCTATCACGGGGCGACGAGAAACTCGCGACTCAACGTTCTAACTCAGGAGTACTAAAAACTTACCAGCAAGCTTGTGAATCAAGAAACTGGTCGGACGCCAACCAGCGAAGGATGGCGTCCCGCCCCAGGAAAACCCAAGTCCCACAGCGAAGGGGAACACACCAGCAACGATGCTGAGCTACGGAAAGTTCTGGCCAGAGGAGAGAGAGCTCTCCGAATTGTAGCAGGTCTGACTTTGCAAGTGCCTGACAAACCCCGGTTTCAAGCCGCTGGCACACCTCCCATAAACGAAGCTCATAGCCGGCCCACGTGAACTGCCTGAATCTCTCCAACTCTGCAGAACATGGCTGAGGCCAGAACCACGTGCAGGGGGAAGGAAGGAGGTTGAACAAGCTACACTATACATGGGGAAAGAACGAACAATCTCAGGCTAAAAGAAAACACCACACTACATAGATAAAAAGAGGACAGATTATATTGAGGATGGGGAAAAGAGGGGGGTAAAAGCCAGTATAAAGAAAAAAACGCATAGGGGCAGGATGTCCGACCATGACACCCCCCCCCCCCCCCCCCAACGAAAAAAGTCATGCCACTGACTGAGGCATAGACTATCCCAGCCTCAATCTAATCCCACAAACGAACTTTCCTTAACCCAAAATTCAAGAACATGAAACCTCCTGACAAGCGAACTTCCTTGTATCTGTAAGTCCCGCAGCAGACATTACAGAAACTGGACTTGTTTATTCCATTCTACTCAAGTAGTCAGCTTCAACATTGTCTCTCCCTGGAATATGCCCGAACTGGAAGGCCAGGCTTTGCAGCTCCATGGCCCAGCCCATGAGGCTGCTTACTAACAGGCCGAATCCGATGGAGATATTGAAGTGGGTGCTGATCGCTCTCGAGGATGAATTCCCTCCCATAGAGGTATTGGTAGAATCTCCTAGTAGCCCAAACCACAGCCAGACACTCTTGCTCAGTGGTGTGGTAGTTTTTCTCCTGCACCTACCAACTTCTTGCTGGTGTACGACACTGGCAGGAGTCCTCTTCCCTGATCCTGGAGCAATGTAGCCCCAAGTCCAACGTTGGACGCATCAGCGCGTAACACGAACGGTTTGCTGGGATCGGCTAGCTGTAGAACTGGCTGGCTGGTAATGGCTTTCTTCAGGCTCTGGAAAGCTTCTGCGTCAGTGTCACTCCATGTGAGTTTCTCCAGCTTCTTGGCAGCCGTCTTGTCTGTAAGGGGTTTGGCGATGTCGTAGAAGTGAGGAATATACTTCCTATAGTATCCGACGAGTCCTAAAAATGACCTCAACTCCCTCTTAGTACTGGGTGGCTTTGCACCCTCGATCTTGTGAACCTTGTCTTGCTCAGGGTGCAGGTATCCCCTACCGACCACGTGGCCATGGAAACTTATCTCAGTTCCCCTGACTGGCACTTAGGTCTTGCAGCCAACCGGCATTGCCTGAGCGGTCAAACACAATCCGGAGCACTTCTACATGCCGTCCCACTGTCCTGAAGCGATTAGGAGGTTATCAATAAAATTGTGCCCTCTGTGAGGTTGAGGGGCTCCAACGTCAGTCGCAGCACTCTGCTGAAGACTGCTCCAGCGGTTTTCAGTCCAAAAGGCATGACCCTGAACTGGAATTGTCCTCCTGGAGTGGTGAACGCCGTCTCTTCGCGATCCGATGGTTCTAATAGGGATCTGCCAGTACCCTTTGGCAAGATCTGTCTTGGAGAAGAAATGGGCCTGGGCAAAGAGCTTATTGCAGTACAAGGGAAGTAATAGGAGAATCTCGTCTCCTCCTGCCTCAAACCAACGCTGGCGAGCCTTCTTGCCATAGTAAGCCTTGTATCGCCATTGTGCCTGTGCCAGATTCCGGCGGGCTAGCTCACAGGTTGATGTTTTTCTGTTCCTTTAGGTCTAGCGCGTACTCAGCTTGGGTTTTGACCTCTTCTGCATTGTGCTGGGTCCACTGGTGCCTTAGGATCGCCATAGGTCCTTTCAGCGTACGGCGGGCTCCCAGGTGCCCTGCCATTGGAGCGTCATGACCTAGCCGCAAGACAGTGCGTAGTGCTTTAGGTACCACGAGCTGCGTCGACGAGGACGAAGGAGTGGTAAATCGCCTGTGAAGGAGTCCTTTGTGCTCCAGGAACTCAACCGAATTATCTTTGGTCCTCTTGGCAGGTTTCCCCACCAAGGCTCGCACTTTATTCAATGTTGGATCCTTCAACTGGAGGTTCCGGATGGTCTCGGGTTTCAAGGCGACCGTTTCGCGTTGAGAGAGTGGTTTGAAGTCGTCATAGTACTACCTCCTCCTTTCGGGCTTGTCCCCTCGTAGGTCACTGCTGCGCTCATAGTAGCTGGCTGAGGGAGCGGCTGTAGCAGGGGTTTGAGTGCCTCCTCTTCAGCCTGGCTTCCTATGGTTGTTGCTGCCAACACTTCCAGAGGGAGTTCGGGCGAAATCCGGCGTGGCTCTCCATCCTGGAATCGCACTGCATTGCCTATAAGGAGGGAGTACGCCGGAATCTGTAGCGCCACCGCCCATACCTTGCCCTTGAAGTATGGAGTAGAAATGTCAACAAGCACGGTTGCCCTGGTGGCTCTGAAGTTCGCCTCCACTCCAGCAACTACACAATCCCTCTCCTCGCTTGGTGTCCTGGGGTACCAGGGCCTCATCAATAAAGATGGCGGTCAAACCTGTGTCCCGGATGGCCTCCACCATTTCCCCATTCACCAGAGACGGAACGTCGTGCATACAGGTGTTGTCACTTCATCCTCCCCATAAGACACGGTGACCCGCAGACCCTCGGTTGCCCCCCCTTTCCCTTCCTTTGTGGACAATCTCGGACGATGTGGCCTTTCCTGCCACAGAGAAAGCAAGTCCGCACCGCAGGTCCGGAGCCTCCTGAAATGGGTTGTTTCCCAGTTTTCGTGGGTGACGCGCTTTTACGCTCCGACGCCTCTGTCTCTGCGTTTCTCCTGGTGGGTCCCGAAGTGGCCTGACGAAAATGGCGTCTCGCATCAGCAAAAGCTTCGGCCATCTCCACGGCTTGGGCGAAGTTCTTAGGCTTGGATTAACCTAACTTGAACTGTAAATCCGATGATACCGAGTTGGACAGCTGTTCCAGCAAGAAGCCGTCCCTCATATCCATGTCTGATGCTTCGATCCAATAATCGAGGGTTCGCTTCAGGCGTTTGCCTAACTGGTGAAAGGTTTCATACGAACCCTTTCTCATAGTACGAAATCTCTTGCGATAAGTTTCAGCAGTGAGATGCAGTCGTTGGCGGAGCGCTACCTTTAACTCTGGATATGGATTACCTGGAGGAATCGTCTACAAAGGCTTCCTTTGCCCTACCTGTCAGACTGCTAATAAGGTAGAGAGCCTTCTTCTCGTCAGGTTGTATGCGGCAGCCACCACCTCAAAATGTTCGATATAGGTGTCGATGTTGTCCGACGCACTATACACCGGCATCCGCAGCTTAGGGAGGGGCTAAGGGCAGGTTCCACCCTATGGTTGGGGTCTCCGTCGTTTCCACACAGGGGTGGAGGCAAGCGCAGGAACATCCACAGCACTACTTTCACCAGGTGCCAACTGGCTCAACAGCTCATCCCACATACGCTGCCTTTCCTCCTCCAGTCGAGCCTGAAAATCAGTTTTTCTTTCTTCTCTCGGGACTCCCGCTCCAGTCTCCTTTTCCTCCATCTCCTCTTTCCATCGCTGATGTTCCTCTTCCCTCGGCAACCTCTTCTCCTCCATCTCCCTTCTCTCCTTTGCTTCACTCTCTCTTCCCTCTCTACTCTCCATCTTCTTTCCTTCTCCTCTCTCTCCAGTCTCTTCTCCTCCCTTTCCATCCTCCACCTTCTTTCCTCCCCTTTGTTCCTTGGCTTCTCGCTCTTCCTTCTCCATCTTCCAAGCGAGGTAGGGGTCAAGCGGGGCACGAGAACCCGCGAGCGGCGAAACGGGATAACGGGGAGGAAGGTCATCCCAGGGAGGACGTGGCGCAAATCTGGACCTTTCCTCAGGTGTGGGTCTAAAAGCCTCCCTAGGAACGGTAGTTGGGCGCCCGAGAGGGAGTCTGGGTCCAGGTGGAGTGACCAGTGAAAAGCAAGTGATAGGAACCACCTCACCCAAGGAGAACACGACCTGGGTTATGGGTCCAGTGGTCGTCTGTGTGGCAGGGGCACCCATTCCAGGTATAATCCCTACCCTTTAAACTGGGACCGGGTAACAGGACGAGTCTCATCGACGACATCCATGGCAGAAGTTGCAGCACAGTACTTAACAGAGATCAGTCAATAGCCAAGCAGCACCAGTATGAATCAAAGTTGGCGTTGTCCTTGGGTGCACAAGAGCAACTACCAGGTTTCAGGCGAATACCCAAAATCATCAACAAGTTGCTCAGCAAGAAGTGACAAGTCCACCGATAAGTCCACAATGCTTTGAATATACCTCAAAGGAAGAGTTTCCCAAAGGTGTACGATTGCGCACTTTGCAATTCTGAAACTGCAACCCCATAGTAGTAGCACAAAAGGCGGCTGTCTACTAGCTTACTAAAGCGAAATCTAAGTGGAGACACCAAGTCACAAAAGATCACTTATGGACTTGAACTTCCGCAAAATAATCAAAGTCCAACACACCGTAGAAATCTTCACTAAGGGAGAGAAAAGCAAACAAAAGCTAAACAACTGAAACTAATGCCCAATGGCACAAGGTAACTTCCCTTGAAGTGAGCTACAAATCAACTAACTGCTCGTAAGTGTTGAAACCTGCTACAAGAAGGTGTATGGCCGCAGAGATGATCCTAGAATACACTGATCAAAAAAAATAAATAAAAATAAAAACAATGACAACCTGTCAACCTTCGGCCGTCATTCCAAAGTCAACTTCCTTGGAAGAAAACAGCTGGCAAGTGTGCCCACACAGGAGGGAGGAACTCCGAATGAGCGGTAACAATGTCCTTAAATCACCAAACGGTCAACCAAGACTGAACGAATGGTTATGATATTTCTTGAAAATATCCG
>JADBJO010034137.1:0-7500 GCA_016801955.1 Conus betulinus
CTCACCTTACGGATGCCTCTTGTCACCAAAGGAAGTGGTCTTTTCCATGGAGGAACGACACAGATTGAGTGGACCACAAATCAGCTCGTAAGGGAGGCAAGTGGGGGGATGTAAGCTCACACGCACCTGTTCTATCTTGTTCAGAGTTTAAGAGGCGGAAAGGTTTCCCTCTATATCTCTGTCTCTATTTCTCTGTCTCGCTGTCTGTCTGTCTGTCTGTCTGTCTGTCTGTCTGTCTCTCTCTCTCTCTCTCTCTCTCTCTCTCTCTCTCTCTCGCTCTCTCTCTCTCTCTCTCTCTCTCTCTCTCTCTCTCTCCCCGAGTTATGAAAACTTTGATCTGTTACTAAATCGGAAATGGGTTATAATGTGTTCAGCGTCCTTCTTGCGCCCAGTTGGCGTTTTCATTTTCCTGAATGTTGTTTGTCTTACCTCACGAAGACCTAAAAAGTCGAAACGCGTCGAGTTTTGTCTTGTACTTTGTTTGTTCTCTTTGCTGGTGATTACTTATATAATGTTCCTTTTCAAAGAATTATGTTGAAATATAGAAAGATGCACAATGTCATAACGTTATAGTTAAAAGTCCTTATAGAAATATGAGCGTATGCATCACCAAATATCCAAACTTGTGATTTCAGTGATCTCATTAAAGCTATGATAATGAGAAGACAATCGTCTGTCCTGTTTCCAACGGCGATCTGATTATCTGATTCGATAATCAGGTCTGTCTATTTCATAATCAAGTATAAGATGTTTGACGATAACAGCGTACAATTAATGACAGCCAAAGGTTTTGGATCAAAGACAATACGTTTGAAGCAAATTTGATGTTAAAGAGTTCTTGTTTATCATATCACATAAGTTTGTCATAATGTGGCCCCTTGCAGTCGGCGGGGCTATAAGCAACATGAATTGAACAGAGTGTGCATCTCGTAAGATATCTTCATAAAAATATTGTAATGGATGGAAGATTTCTGTAAACATGATCGTTTGGAACGATGTTCGATTTGATCGATAAGACTTGGATTGTAGGGTAGGTTGGGGAGGAAAAAAATGCAGGGTACCCTGAAGATGTGGGGTGGGAAGGGTCTTTCTCTCTGCTATCAAGGTTATGGTCAAGTAGCCCAGCCAGATATTTTAGAGACACGGAAGGCGTGTGGAGAACTATACAGTAGAGTCGCCTCCGGCCTCTCAAAACTAGGTTACCAGGAGCTCGTCTGTAATGGATGGATGGATTGTATTTCCCTGTTCTGAAAAGTGGGTCCTTTCAATGTCTGAGAGATATGAGAGATAAAGTCCATCTTGAGAGAGAGAGAGAGAGAGAGAGAGAGAGAGAGAGAGAGAGAGGTGTATGTGTGCGCGCGTGCGTGCGTGCGTACATGTGTGTGTGTGTGTGTGTGTGGTGTGTGTGTGTGTGTGTGTGTGTGTGTGTGTGTGTGTGTGTGTGTGTGTGTGAGAGAGAGAGAGAGAGAGAGAGAGAGAGAGAGAGAGAGAGAGAGAGAGAGAGACAGAGAGAGAAAACACAATGACCTGACTTCTGTAAGACTGACAGAATAATCCATCATATGCCGGACGGCAAAGCCAAAATACAAATGAATACGCACAACAAAGTGTAAAGTAACAGATATTGAATACACAGTCCAAAACGGATGCTTTTCAACAAATTCGTGTTCAGACGTTGCAACAGTCACAGAAATGCATTAAACAGCAACCACACTGACAGCAGTCGGCATGACGATGGCACTGTATGAAGGACGGAGCAAGAGGAGGGAGGGAGAGGGACAAAGAGAATGGGAAGGGGGTGTGGAGGAAGGCGGGAATGAGAAAGATCTCAGGTTCCGACCCTGCATGGCATCAGTGATGATAGTGTTGCTGTACCTGACCATAAGCATGGTCTTCTCGGTGCTGATTCTCATGTGCCCACATCTTATTGGTGTTTCGTCCACTCTTTGAACTCTTTGGGGAGTTCTTGTTTATGGCCTTGCAGACCAACAATGTCCAGCTCAGCTCAGTTTTCACTGTGCCGACATGATCCTCGAGTGCGTTACTCATATAATGTCATGTTTTTTTTCAACGCCCATCTTGCGCTGAAGTGGAGAAAGATGATTGCTCGTTCATTTTCGTTGTCCTGATTGCTTTGCATCTTGCCTTAAGAAGACCTAAGAGGTCGAAACGCATCGTGTTTTGTCCTGTGATTCTGTGATGTCGGTTTGTTTTTTTTTTTTTTTTTTTTTTTTTTTTTTTTTTTTGGGGGGGGGGGGGGGGAGGGGGGGGGGGGTGGAGGGGGCGGTGCTCTAACATTGCTATTTAAGATCTGTGCAGATTTCCGCCTGCAGTCGCCTCACTTTGCATCTAAATAATGTAAGACATGTTGCAGGAATATGTTTGAAGTGTGTGTGTGTGGTGTGTGTGTGTGTGTGTGTGTGTGTGTGTGTGTGTGTGCAGCGAACACACACGCATACACGAACACACACACACACACACACACACACACACACACACACACACACACACACACACACGCACGCACTCAAGCCCGCACACACACACACACACACACACACACACACACACACACACACACACACACACAAGACACACACATTTACACACACACGCCCGCACACACACGCAAGACACACACACACACACACACACACACACACACACACACACACACACACACACACACACACACCACACACACACACACACACACACACACACACACGCACACACGCACGCACACACACACACACACCCACACACACACACACACACACACACACACACACACACACACACACACACACACGCACGCACGCACGCACGCACGCACGCTCACACACGCACACACAGACACAAACAAACAAACACACGCACTCACAAACACACACAAAGTCGCACAAACACATGCGCCCGTGCACGAGAGAGAGAGAGAGAGAGAGAGAGAGAGGAGAGAGAGAGAGAGAAAAGAGAGAGAGAAAGAGAGAGAGAGAGAGAGCGATGTATACAAGACAAACAAACAAACAACACAAACAAAGGAGCAGATGCACTGGTGGTTTCCATGATAACGTTTACCTATGATTAACAGAAGGTCTCACCAGCAATTTGTGTGTGCGTTTGCGCGACTGCTTGTTTGTCTGTTCAAAACGACGATTGAAATACACACAGACAGACAGGAGAGAAGAAAGACAAACAAACAGTGCTGGTTCAGTCTAAAAGACAGTCCCTCTTCCAGACGGGAAACCCAGAGAAAATGGAGCAGAAATCGATACAGTGAAAGGGAGACTCTGAAGTAGTTCCAAAGAGAAAGGCCTATGTGGACATGGCAGCACTTGCGAAGAATGACCTCCATGACTGTCAATGAAGTGCAGCTTACTGTTCTGCCGCCTCTCAGAGGGAATTCCCCACATAAAAGAGGAACGACTGTGATCGGTAAAACAGGAGAATGAAAAACGCACGACTGAATCATGGGCTGATTCCTTCATGTCACTGAAAGTGAGAATCTTGATATTGCCTTTGGCGAATGTTGAGCCCATGATTGCAAGAGCATAAAGGGAAGAGGAGCAGTGTAGAAAGAAAAAAAAGGAGGACGCATTTACATTCAAGATGTTTTTTTCCATAAAGAAGAACCCCTTGACACCATAAAGAAACGACGAGCAAGACGGAACAAGGGCAATTAATCTTGGGCCTCATTTAACCTACACGTATTCAGAATCATGTCGTGATGTAAATCACGCATACAGCAAAGAAGAATGACCCGTTTGTGAATGCATGTTAACAGTGGATTGTGGGGGAGATATCTGGGCTGGAGGACTCGTTGATTACTGTATGTTTGATGGCAGATCTGCCGCAAGACGAAGTATGGCCATCCTTTGGCATCATTATGTGAAGATGCATGATGGCATGCCAACGACAGTGCTTTCCATCAAATTCTGTGCAATCTATTCTAAAAGCCAAAAAAAACCCATGGAAAACAACAGCAGCAACAAAGACGATGACAACGATGACGACAATTATATCTATGACGTCTACAGCGACAAAGATAGCGACGACAAAAACAACATCAAAATCTGAAGAGTATTCAAACTTGCCCGTGATATTTATTGATATACAAACTGGGATGGATGCAGTCGACAGCTAGGTATTTAGGACAATGCATTTTTGATTTGAAGGTTTTAAGGTTTGCAAGTCTACGGCAAGAATGTCTTTTGCTTTTTTTTAAACATCCAGTTAAGTAAACGCACAGACGTCTTTGCAAAACCCACTCTGCCCTGACGCCCTATCGCTCCACCCACTGTTCACATCATGCAGAAGGTCAGACATGGATGTTGTCACGCCTGCAACCCTGACAAAGTCTATGTGATGAGGAAACCATGGGAATACCCAGCATGCAGCAGAATTCTTAGAGAGGAGCAGTCACCATCAAGTTTCAATTATGTATGGGGCTGGAATAGCCCATTTGGTAGAACACCGGATTCGTAATCTTGGTGGTCTTGGGGGTGCTGGTTCGAATCTCCGCCGGGCTGTTTCGGTACAGAAGGATTTTTCTCATGGATTTAAAATTTGTTCTGACTCCATTTCTCAAATAGTCTTTCCAATGAGACTATATAAACCGAGATTCCATGTGCGAACGCACGCATAACATCTTCCGCGCACGTAAAATCTCATCACTGACTTATGAGGAGAAGGCCAGTTTGGCCGTTGGTATGGATGACACGTTAGACATAGCACGCACCCCGCGTGAGAAATTGATAGAATGAAGGAAGTAAGAAAATCGAGTAAACGATATTGACTGGATGATAGGGGAAATGACTGAATTAATTGCCGACAGGCAGCTCTTCAGTCGGCACTACCCAGGTAGGCAGCCTGTTGCGTACATAAGTGTAGATTGTCAGTGCCTTAAACCATTGGAAAGGCGCTTTATAAGTGATGTGTTATTATTGCTAGTAGTAGTAGTAGTAGTAGTAGTAGTAGTAGTAGTAGTAGTAGTAGTAGTAGTATCATTATTATCATGACATCATTGACACTCCGAAAGGACCAACAACCTTGCTCTACACAGGAGACTGAAACAGACTTACAGAAAGCACTGCAAAATGCAAATAAACACGAAAAACACAATGTACAAAACAACGCTCTATCCCATGCGCTCTATCCATGCACATTATAAAACAGAACAGCCGAATGCAGCCTCGTGAGGATTTTTTCTCAAATATATTGCTTTCATTTGTAATGTAAAGCTTTTTTTTCATACGTAATGAAAAATAGTGCAAGTGTAATTCTAATATCTTTAGGCAGTTTAATGGAGCTCATTTATTTATTTTTTTTAAAAATTAGGCATGGTGAACGTGTTATGCTTCCCTTCTAAATGGTGGAGAGAGAGACAGAGAGAGAGAGAGAGAGAGAGAGAGAGAGAGAGAGAGAGAGAGAGTGAGACGGAGACAGAGACAGAGATAGAGACACAGAGACAGACAGATAGAGAGAGAGACAGAGACAGACAGGCAGAGACAGAGACAGAGACTGAGACAGAGAGACAGAGACCGACTGACAGATATAAAGACAGGCATGCATACATACGGACAGGCAGACAGACAGAACCATTGAGAGGAGGAGTATTTTTGTAGTGTGTGTGTGTGTGTGTGTGTGTGTGTGTGTGTGTGTGTGTGTGTGTGTGTGTGTGTGTGTGTGGACAGGGACTGACCAGTGCCTTGGGTATGACATCTCGTAGCCACGAGACCCTCTTCTTAAATTGTCTCATCTTATTTGCAAAGTGAGGCAACTGCAGGCGGAAATCTAAACATATGACTCCGCCGGACAACGTGGAAAAAAACGAATTACGAGACAAAACACAACGCGTTTCGACCTCTTAGGTCTTCTTCGGGCAAAACAAACAACACTCAGGACGATTGCTGGTTCTTTATCTTCGTTGTCCTGGGTACTGTACATCTTGCCTGAAGAAGACCTAAGAGGTCGAACGGCGTCGTCTTTTGTCTTGTAATTCGTGTGTCCACGTTGTTTGGTTAAGTCGTTATGCATGCTTTTAAAATTCTCTCATCTTAGTCATCAATTCATTTATCTGTCAGTTTTAGATCGTGCGCAGTGTGGTCTCAAAACTTAGTGGATGTTTTGTAGCGTATATGGACCAAGTAAAGCTGATGAATAAATGGATTAATGCAGAAAACGTCAATGAATACTTTTCTGCCATAACACAAAAGGCGATTAAGGGTGACTGTCAGACTGTGAATTGTTGTTGAAAAACGAACTTTGTTATTCTATACGAACGGGGTCCACATTTCACTGTAAGTTTATAATTTCTGCCCATTGAGATTTAGAGGACTAAATCTGATACAATCTGATTACTAGAGTTTGCATACTATTGACAATAACGTTTTGAAAATGTAGGCACCAATGACCTCTGATAGCCTTGATATTTATATGATTTCGTAGTGAGAAACGTTTTTTTTCTCATTATATTAAAGATGCTAAAATGTTTACCGTTATTTTGTCTGGGGATCCACGAGACCCTTTGAAATTAAGACCATTGTAACTACTTTCGCCTTTGTCTTTTTTTTATTTGTTTGTTCGTTTGTTTTTGAAATGCGTTTTTAGGAAAATATCGCCTTGCAAATAATTCATTTTACCCGTAGACAGTACAGCACAGACTGAACTTACAGATGAATGTAGACAGTACAGCACAGACTGAACTTACAGATGAATGTAGACAGTACAGCACAGAATGAACTTACAGACGAATGTAGACAGCACAGCACAGACTGAACTTACAGACGAATGTAGACAGCACAGGACAGACTGAACTTACAGACGAATGTAGACAGCACAGCACAGACTGAACGTACAGACGAATGTAGACAGTACAGCACAGACTGAACTTACAGATGAATGTAGACAGCACAACACACTTCTTTCTTTCTACTCAGTACCCATGTTCCCTGGCAGTGGAGAGCTTGCGTGTTGGGCCGACAAGGCATGCCCAGTGGACACAAATCAACCAGGGCACGGAAGAGACATGACACCAATGACCAGCTACGCTGGCAAAGGCCAGGGAGAAGGGAAAGAAAGAAGGGGCAGATGGGAGATATATACATGTTGCAGTGCTCCAGGTTGTGTGCATTTGATCGTCCAATCAGAGCCAGGAAGACAGTGGAAGGATTGAGTTCCGCCTGTCTATTAGTCATGAAGTGTGCTGTCAGGTCTTCCTGAAGGATTAGGGTGCCAGCAGGAAGGCACTGACTGGGGAGGAGATGTGACAGAGTATTGGCCAAGAAAGAAAAGGAAAGCCCATGACGTTCTGAATTCAATACGTTGATGTCTGTCGTTAGGACATTTCGTTCATGAAAGTTTGATCACCTTGCTGGTACAATATCCTGTGGTCATATTTTAGGTGTAAGTGTCATTAACACTTCTGCCTTACTGAAAGACTCCAGACTCCAAAGAGGTCTTTAGCACTGGGAAACGAATCTAATGACTTTTACTTTGATT
>JADBJO010034138.1:0-2500 GCA_016801955.1 Conus betulinus
TTTGGTGTTTTCACTCACGAGCTGATCTAAAGGAATGATGTAAGACTGACTTGGCAGAAGTCTTACGCTCTCTCATCTGCCCTTCCTGTTACCTGGGCACTCCTATTTCCATCCCTCAGATCTGCTTTCTTACCCTAGAAACAGTGTCCACCTCCATCAGCCAGGTCTGCTTTTCTACCCTGAGAACAATGGCTGTTTTCCATCAGTCAGATCCGCTTTCCTGCCCTAAAAACTGCAACATTCTCCTTCAGTCAGATCCGCTTTTCCTGCCCTAAAAAACTGCAACATTCCCCTTCAGTCAGATCCACTTTCCTGCCCTAAAAACTGCAACATTACCCTTCGGTCAGATCGCTTTCCTGCCCCTAAAAACTGCAACATTAGCCTTCAGTCAGATCCGTTTTTTCCTGCCCTAAAAACTGCAATATCACCCATAAGTCAGATCCGCTTTCCTGCCCTAAAAACTGCAACATCACCCATCAGTCAGATCCGCTTTCCTGTCCTAAAAACTGCAACATTCAGTTCCCCTTCAGTCAGATCCGCTTCCTGCCCTAAAAACTGCAACATCACCCATCAGTCAGATCCGCTTTCATGTCCTAAAAAACTGCAACATTACCCTTCAGTCAGATCCGCTTTTCCTGCCCTAAAAAGTGCAACATTACCCTTCAGTCAGATCCACTTTCCTACCACAAAACGGCGGCTATTTCCACCTGTGAGATCTGCTTTTCTACCGTGAAAACAGTGGCTTCTTTGTTTGTTCAGATAAGCTTTTGAAGTCTAAAAAACAGTGGCTCTTTTCGTCAGTCAGATCTTTTTACCTACCTTTATCGATCTGCTTTTCCTAACCTTAAATCAGTGTCTGTATTCCTCAGTCAGATCTGCTTTCCTACCCTACAAACTGAAACATTTCCCCTTCAGTCAGATCCACTTTCCTACCTTACAAACTGCAACATTTCCCTTCAGTCAGATCCATTTTCCTACCCTACAAACTGAAACATTCCTCTTCAGTCAGATCCACTTCCCTACCTTACAAACTGCAACATTTCCCTTCAGTCAGATCCACTTTCCTACCTTACAAACTGCAACTTTCCCCTTCAGCCAGATCCACTTTCCTCCCCTACAAACTGCAACTTTCCCCTTCAGCCAGATCCGCTTTCCTACCTTACAAACTGCAACTTTCCCCTTCAGTCAGATCCACTTTCCTCCCCTACAAACTGCAACTTTCCCCTTAGCCAGATCCACTTTCCTCCCCTACAAACTGCAACTTTCCCCTTCAGCCAGATCCGCTTTCCTACCTTACAAACTGCAAACTTTCCCCTTCAGTCAGATCCACTTTCTCCCCTACAAAAACTGCAACTTTCCCCTTCAGCCAGATCCACTTCCTCCCCTACAAACTGCAACTTTCCCCTTCAGCCAGATCCACTTTCCTCCCCTACAAACTGCAACATTCACCTTCAGCCAGATACGCTTTCCTACCCTACAAACTGCAACTTTCCCCCTTCAGTCAGATCCACTTTCCAACCTTACAAACTGCAACATTCCCCTTCAGTCAGATCCACTTTCCTACCCTACAAACTGAGACCTTTCCCCCCTGACTCAGATCCACTTTCCTACCCTACAAAACTGACTTCCCCTTCTGTCAGATCCACTTTCCTACCCTACAAACTGTGACCGTCCCCCTCAGTCAGATCCACTTCCTACCCTACAAACTGCAACTTTCCACGTCAGTCAGATCCACTTTCCTCCCCTACAAACTGCTACTTTCCCCCTCAGTCAGATCCGCTTCCTAAACTTAATACTTACAAACCAAAAACCCAGGATATGTAGATTTAAATCGACCGATGGCAATCCACGGTGAAACCGAACTGTTTTGTGATATTCGCCTGAAGCCAGCTGACAAGGGTGGTGCAGTTGTGGTCTGGGACAAACAACTGTACATAACAGAAGCACAAAAACAAGTGTCAAACGCAAATTTCTACTCCCCCCCCCCCCCCCCCCCCCCACCCTCACTATTTCCTCTCCCATGATTCCCTCCTGGATGGCCTCGTTTCCGTCCAGCGGCCATTTGGATTGTTAGGTGAACATGATAAGAAAAATGCTTTCTCGTTCTTCGTTTTCAATGTCCTAAATGTTATTTGTTTTCGCCTGAAGAAGACCCAAGAGGTCGAAATGCATTGTGTTTTGTCCTGTACTCTGTGTGTCTGTGTCCTTGGCGGTAACTGACCCCTCTCTTATTCTAAATTTTGCTTCATTTTCCGCCCTCAGTCACTCCTTTGGAAACTCGACGACAATTTAAAAAACAAAACAAAACAAAACAAAACAACAACAAACAAAAAAAAAAAAAAAAAACAGTGATGCACACATTACGAGAAATAGATCGCCAAAGCTAGGATCATTATAGAATAGCACTAAATATTTACGAAAAATGATTAACAGAATACCGTATAACCGCCCCCCCCCCCCCCCCTCCTCCGAAAAAAAAAAAAAAACAACAAAAACAACA
>JADBJO010034138.1:7500-13832 GCA_016801955.1 Conus betulinus
TGGCGATTTGGTTTGGTTGGTACCCCTCCAACCACACATTCTCTCTCTCTCTCTCTCTCTCTCTCTCTCTCTCTCTCTCTCTCTCTCTCTCTCTCTCTTTCTCTCTCTCTCTCTCTCTCTCTCTCCATTCCGCGTTGTTTCTCTATGTCTATCTGGGTATGTAAATAAAAATAACACAGGACTCTGACCTCCATTTTGCCTATCCTGAATCAGCAAGTGGGCCCTCCTGGCTTGTGCCACGGTGTCAGCTTTGAGATGTGCTCAAAAGCACTGATTACATTTCACCAATTGGTATTCCCTGCTGCTGGCCCTTAGAGGTCAAGTCTCTTGGACTTCCTTTTGATCTCCTCATCAGTTTAATTAAAGCAAATTTCGGTCCACTTTAATTCACATTTCTAACCCATCCACCCCACTCTCAATCAAAATGTGCTCCTGGCAGATTTACGAGTGAGATGTACAATACCTGAGTGTAAGGAAGCGGCTTTGCTTGACGGTGGTGCTTCTCTTCAGCTGACGACTAGGAACCAGGAGCAAGCCTGATGAGCTTTCACACGGAGCGAAACAGAGGTGGGGTGCTGGTTTGCAGATTCATTTTCTCATCCCCCTTTCTCCGTGAGTGCCCACCGCAGAGTAGGTCTCACTCATCCTTCCTTCCCCGTAAGTGCAGGTCTAATGTTTAAGATAAAAGATTTACACCCTGACGGATTTTTGACGTTTTCTTCACGTTATTTCTAGACACTGGACACCAGAGTCTGGAGTTATTGCCATTTCTATTTTGCAAGCCTTATATCATTCTGGGAAGCCTTCTTTATCTTTCCTCTATAGTTTTTTTTTTCTCTGATTCACATCTTCTTTTTTCCCTCCGCTCTTCTCTCTTCTCTCCTTTTTTCTGCCCCCCCCCCCTCCCCGTCCCTATTCACCAGCCCGTCCTTCCCTTTCTACCCACGTCTCTCCCAGTGTCACTTTCACTTTCCTCTTCCTTTCTTTTCTTTTGCCTCCCTCCTCCCTCTCTTTCTTTTACACCCCTTCTTTTTAACCCCCCTTCCTCTCCCTCTGTGTCTGTCGATGAAAGAGGAGTTCTCAGATGCCTGGTTCTGATGGATGCGGGCGTCCCTCTCTTTGAAGGCAGAGCTTCACAAGACAAACAAAACAAAACAAAAATCAGCTCTCTCAAATCAGCCTCCACAGTCCCTCCCATTCCTCCATCCAAACCCCTCTCTCCCATATGGACACACGCACGTACGTATGCACCCCCTCCCAACCTCCACTCTCTGTATCTCTCTCTCTCAGTATCTCTGTCTGTCTGTCTGTCTGTCTGTCTGTTTGTCTGTGTGTCTGTCTGTCTGTCTCTCTCTCTCTCTCTCTCTCTCTCTCTCTCTCTCTCTCTCTCTCTCTCTCTCTCTCTCTCTCTCTCTCTCCCCCCCTCTCCCTTCGTCTGTCTATTTGTCCGTCTGTCTATCTGTCTGTCTACCTCTCTTTCTTTCTCTCTCTGCGTTTCACACACACACACACACACACACACACACACACACACACACACACACACACACACACACACACACTAAAGAAGCGGATATGCACGGACATGAATGGTCATGATGGACAGTTACAGAGTTAGACTTATTCAAGCAACAAGATTTATGCTCGATTCAAAGGAAGCGTATTGAATCAGAGTGTGGCATGACGTTTGGCTGTTTGTTTCATACTGACAGTGTACAATGATAAAATGATCCCTGACCGCGTGTTTTTGCCTTTACCTCTTGAATTTAACTTTTGGGGGTCAGATACGGACCAAAGATGACTCACTGGAGTGTACCCCCCAAAAATCAATCTTAGAAAGAACAGAAAAGGTCAAATGTGTAACTTTGTCTTCGATTTTGTTAGAGACACATAGGCACTGAAATGAGCGAAAAAAAGTGGACACACACGCTTAGATGATCTGAAAGTAAGACGGCCAGCATTATTGTGACTTCTTCGGAGCCTGTCAAGCAGATGTTTCGCAATGCCAACGAGAACAGAACTGCTGTACTAAATTCCAGGCAGAACAAAAGCACGACTATCAATTTCGTTGCCTCAGTTGACATGTAATGACAGAATGAGCTCATCTGCGCATCTCAAGGTAAGTATCTCCGCACATGTCTGAAATGTGATGCTTAAAAGTCAGTTTTGATCAAGAACAACTCCAAGGCTTTGCAAAAGACTCGTAGAGATGAATAACTGCACCGTTTATCAGAAGCAGGATTTTGGGAAAAGTGAAATGACTAAAAAGTGTCTTGCGCAGATAAGCAGTAGGTCAGACCTGTCATCGTTTAGCTGTGTCTTGTTGTAGCTTATCGGTGTCTTTATATCTACAAAGTTTTCCTGGATTTCAGTAAAGAAGCTGACTGATGAAGCTGACCAGCAAAACTCCCCAGAGAGAGGTATTGATGATTACTGATCGTAGGAATGGGTGCGACTTGCAGCACAAACAGAACAGTTCTCAAAGAAGGACATTATAGAAGGCGATTGGTGCATCAGATTGCTACCATTAACACAGATACTTTGAGTTCGTTTTGGCAGATAAGAATTAAACAAAGACGGCGCTAGTAGGCTATAGCAGTTGATACTGCAATTTGCCTTAGAATAATATCACAGATGAAACTTGGTGGCAGATCTTTATGTAGCCCCTTGCCGCCTCACAAAGAAATATAATCATTATACACACTCACAGCCCTATGTATAATCATACAAATACATTACATAGAAATAAGCTGCTAAACACTCGGAAGAATGTGAATTTGGAAGTGCTGTTTTAAAACATAAGTTTTAGGGCCGATTTCAACAGACGCAACAAAAGTGAAAATGTTTGATACTGAATGGAAGAAAGTTCCACAGCTTGGGGACCAGAGACGGAGAAAGAATAGAAGCCATGATGTTTTCGTTTGAAACGGTTTTGCTGAAGAAGTCGTGAGTCAGAAGACGAACGGAGAGAGCGAGAGAGAGCATGGACAGGGTAATTAGATATGGAAGATAAGGAGGGGAAGCACCAGTGACATGCTACAATCGACGCAGGCTGTCTTATAGTCATCTCTCACGGAAAAACAGGGAAATAGCGTATTTTCATCAATAATGGGGGTGCAAGGTTGACGACATTGAGCCTTGAAACCAAGGCGAACGACGACGTCTTACGCCTTCTACTATGGATGAAGAGTAGGGTCAGGACAACCTGTGGGAGGAGAGTTACGGTAGTTGAACCTGGAAATAATGCAAGAGAAGACAAGGTAATCAAATTCTGAACTAATGCAGGAGAGAGACAGAATGGATTAGTGAATGATAGTTTATTCTCATGTAGGCCTCAGCCCCTCATGAAAGGGTAAGTGTAAATACATAACGGCCCCTCATGAAAGGGTAAGTGTAAAATACATAACGCTTCATCTTACCAATTCAAAAACAAGTACATTAACAACGACTACAGCAATCGTATGCAGTACTATGAAGTAGCTATTTCTCTATGCTTAAAAGCCTTATACAAAGACAAAGAACAATTGCATATAACATCAGGTTTAGTACATGCTATCAGTAAACTTAATTTAATTAAACAGGATTCTCGAAAATATTTAGGTTTCAAAAATGTTTCTCTAATTTCTTTCAACCTTTAGCAACAAAGAACGAAATGTCTTCTGTAGACATCTGACATAATGGACACATAAGATCGCTGTCATTACAAGATCTATACCTAAAACGACTCACTTCCAAAGCAGATATACCCCAGTCTAAACCTAGTCATTAGACATTTTAGTTTTCGATCCATATTTACCTATGTAAATATTGCTTAACGACATGTGTATTACAAAAAGTTCTGAACACATAATAAATATTTCACTAATGTAAATATGATCATTCCAGGTTTGCCGTTTACAGTCAATCAAACATTGGCGAAATATTGCTATGAAGTTATTTTCATTTCCCACACCTTGATTTAACCACGCATCACCAGGGATACAGGCTTTTCTACTCTTTTATTTGTGCATAGATGGTTGCGAGAATATTGTTTGAAGGTATTATTTCATGTTTCCCAGATTATTGAAAGTGACGCACAAGAGTGTCCATTTACAGATGGAATTGTTGAACTATTAAAGACTACTCCTTCTGCGTTGTTCTTCTTGTTCTTGTTCTTGTACTTGTTCTTCTCTTTCTCATCACTGGTTAGTGTTATTGTTATCATTATTATTGTTATTGTTATTATTAGCGTTGTTGGCGTTGTTGTAACAACGGTACATCAAAATACAATGCAATAAAATGTAATGTACTACAATTCAATGTTATAATGTAACAAATACAATACGATGCAACGCAAGACACGATAAGATGCACTTCTTCAACCAGATTGCATCACTTACTATAAATAACATAGCTATGGCCTCTTTGTGTGCGTGGTAACGACGGAAGTCCCAATTCGATTTTGCATTTGATATAAATCCAGGACACTATAATGGGCTCTTCGCCCGCCCTCATCCAGCCTGCCTCTGCAGGGATTTGATCCAAAGACCACCCAGGACGCCCCGTTCTTCGACACTGTGACCACTCTGCTATTGTGCCTCCGTCGGCTATAATCAAACTGCTTTACCTCTACTGGAAATTGCCTCCCAAAGCACACGGCATGATATAGAAGAAGGATTACTATTGTTGTTGTTTGCTGTTCGTCCATTTTGTTTATTTGCTTGCTTTTTTTTTCCTCTTCTTTTCCTTTTTTTGTTTTGTGCCCTTTTCTCTCACTCCCTGATATCAACCCACGTCAGGTTTGCCAGCCTGATAACACGCTGAAGGAGATGATCCCCCGGCTTGATAGCACGATTTGGCAAATGATCTGACAGAGATATGAAAAGAGACTGCTTGCTCCAAGCAGTAGACCTAAACAAAAGAGAATGGAACGTCTCACACATATGCCAGAAACGTATGCGCGCGTGCGTGCACGATCACGAGCGCGCGCGCGCACGAAAAACACACATAAACATGCACGCATGCGCGCATGCGCGCATGCACGCGCGGTTACACACGCACGCACACATACGCACACACACAGATAGCACACACACGCGCGAAACACACACAAACACGCATACACACACACACAACACACACACACATATGCACGCACGCACATCACACACACCACACACGCACACACACACACACACCACACACACACACACACACATGCACACACACAGAGACGCACGCACGCACGCACACAGGCACACACACGCGCACGCGTGCGCGCGCGCGCGCGCGTGCACACACACAAAGCACACACACACACACACACACACACACACACACACACAACCGCACACACACCACACACACACGCACACAACGCACGCACGCCACAGGTAGTCAACAAGCAATCCATCTTCGTTGGATTAACAATATCAGCAGCAACAGTAGCAATGACGGCAGCAGTGGACAGCATTACCGTCATCGTCGTCGTCGTCATCATCATCATCACCAGATTTTTTGTCTATCATCATCATCATCATCATGTCCATGTCATTGCGCATGATAACGACAGCAGCAGCAACAACAACAGCAGCAGCAGCAGCAACAACAAAACAACAACATCAATACAACAACAATATTGATACAACAACAATAATATAACAACAACAACGATAATGATAATAATGAGAGTAATAATAATATTAGTAATAATGAGAATGATACTACATATAATTATTATAATGTGATGATGATGATGATGATAATGATAATAATATTAATAATAATGGACATTAATGGCATCTAATTTATGAGTAGTCCTAGGCGTTCACAAAGTTTATGGTACTCGTGCGTGTGTCACAACAATAACAACAACAACAACAACACAACACATACAGACGCACGGACGCACGGACCACACGGGAGCACTCACGCTTGCTTGCCCGCAATTATCTTATGTAACCATACACTCCAATACAAGGACTTCCGCCCCTCCCCACACTCACACAAATACACATTCACACGCACATACGCGCGAACACACACACACGTACACACCCGCGAACACATAAACACGCACACAACACGCGAACACATGCACACACACGCGCGCGCGCACGCACACACACACAATCACATACACACAATTACACCACACAGACACAGACAGACAGACAGACAGACAGACAGACAGACACACACACCCACACACACACACACACACACCACACACACACACACACCACAATTATCAAGAAAACAATGGAAGAAGCGTATGAATCACTGTGAAGCGTACTCTAGAGAGAGGACTTACAGGAAGAGGAAAAAAAAAACCCCAAAAACTATAGATGTGG
>JADBJO010034139.1:2500-5000 GCA_016801955.1 Conus betulinus
CATGGTGCTACAGAACATCCAGGTGCAAGGACCATAGTATCTGTATATCTATTGCTCATGAGCCGGCAGAGCAGAACAGTGGAGCAGACGTCTCACCCATATGAGGTGCGCCAGTTTCTGAGAAGCTGCTCGTAGCCGATCAGGTGTGCGAAGTAGCCGCAGGCAGCACTGTCCAGCAGCACCCTTATCGGTTCCTATCAGTCCTCAGCAGTAAAGTCGGGGCCTCAGCCTATCACGTAGCAGGGCGAGCAAAAGGAATGGTAGCATTCCACTCTGCACTAGTTTCACTGCCCCCACTTAAACACTGTCGGGGCATTAAAGGAAGATTTTAGGAAGGCTAAGTGCACTCCAGACAATGCTATCATGTTACTGCTTTCGACTCTCTGCTCCTCCCGTTCAGACTCTCCCCTCTTTTGCTGAAGTTCATCACCTCCCAAAACCCTGTGTCCTAACTCTTTCACTTATGCGCTCCGATGTTTCCGCAAGTATCCTTTCCCCCACCGGGTCGTTGTGCATCCGTCCGCTAGCCAGGTACTTCCACTGAGTGCATTAATTCCCTTCTTGTTCATTGTTTGTAATTTCCCCTTTTCTTTTCTCGTCCTGTCACTCGCCCGTTCCTTGCTGTTTGCCATTATCCGTTACTGATCAATGAACTCGTTTCCTATTGCGTACTGTCCAATTGAAGTTTCGTTTCTTTTCGGGAGCATTTGTCCATAACCGTATTTGGCCGGGGCGAGTCGCACGCGAAGCATGGGTCCACACAGGGCCGTCGTGTCTGAAGCCATAGTGTTATAGAGCTGCCGTGGTCTGTCGATAAAACAACTACGATGTTGACATTGTTTCTATTGCACAAAACCACACATTGAATTTCACTCGCTCAGGAACATATCTATCAAGTGGAATGCGAACGCACCATGCTGCTTGGTTTTTGAAATACAAATTGATACAGTAGAGCTTCTCTTATAAAAAAACAATGAAGTGTGGAAGTCATGCACGCGTAGGGTGAGGTCTCCTGTGGCAGACCCACTCATGGTTTTGGCGCAAAAATCAACAGTATTCTTCTCGTCTACTGAACTGTAAGGCTCACTGTGGGTAGGTCGTAGGGCGTGGGCTAGCTTTGCTACAATACTGAGTTCTACTTTACTGCATATACATCGTATTTCAAAATCGCATCGTATTACAAGGGATAATCCGTTCGCCGAACTTTTGTATCGCATCCTGATATGCTTTTTTACGTTCCGTGAGCTTCGCTTTGATGCTAGATTTTGGTTTTTGGTTTTGCACTGCACTAGGATCACACGTTGTCCTACCGCACTGTATTGTATTAAAACCAAGACCACACATTCTTTGGGGTATTGACTAGTACTACAAGTGTGTCGCGAGGTTTTGTACACTTGGCGTAAATGGTTGCCTCCGTATAAAACACCAGAGATTCTTTTCTGCATATAGCCGTGGGTGGGTGGGGGGGGGGGGGGGGGGGGGGCCGAAAGTGTTGGTTTGATGAAGGGGGTGGGAGGGGATGTAGGCATTCCTCCCCAGCGATGCTATGGCTGTGTCGCCCACGTGTCCGCGACGCCGCTTCAACCTACCGGCGTTTCCTTGTTTTCGTTTGTCTCGTCTTGTTTGTGGTTTCCCTCCCAAAGGCTGAAGACAGAGAGAGAAATAAGTTGTAATTTCGTCGATTAATTTCCTTAATGTGTTTCCTCCGCTTCCGTGCGTCAGATTTTTTTTCTTTCCTTTGCAGAAAAAAAGAGGTCACAGCCGAATGATCAAAACAACAACACATAATTATCAATTTCATGACATTATTGATGCCATCCTCTTTCCGTTCCCAGCGTTTGCTTTTCATTTCTGCCATGTGTTGTATTGTATATTGTTTCTTCTTTTTTGGGGATATGTGTGTGTGTGTGTGTGTGTGTGTGTGTGTGGTGTGTGTGTGTGTGTGTGTGTGTTGTGTGTGTGTGTGTGTGCGCGCGCGCGCGCGCGCGCTTTACAGACAGTCCTTGATAATACTGCCTCGACGCCGAACCACAGATTGGCACAAGAGATGTCTCCACAATGCGATTACCTCGCACAGACTGAATAGGCCTAATGGTATTCCAGAATTGAACCACAGTGAGCCCAACTCGTCTCACGATGAGGAGATCGATTTTAGACCGTGCACGAGAAAGGCCGAGCTTTGCTTGCTAATCATTATTTTTCTCTTCAACATCAGTTTCCAGACAAGAGCGTCGACGTTTTGAAGGGGGTGGCAAGACTTCAAAAGAGAGGAAGACGACGCCTAACTACTGAAATCTTAGCGTAATGGATGCGTCTTCAAGATATGGAGCATTTTAGGGTTACGCGTAATTGAGTTCATAAACTGGCCCTTTATCGCTAGACCGCAGTCAGATGGGGGCGGATAGGGAAGGGAAACATATTGAAGCATGATTTTTTTTCCCCTCAACCAAGACAGCACGCAGCCAGAGGCTTGTAGATAAAGAGTATACTAGTCTGGAAG
>JADBJO010034139.1:10000-13829 GCA_016801955.1 Conus betulinus
TGATTCAATCCGCTCCGCTCGCTTCAGTCTCTCATTTCAGACACCTATTTGAAACTGCCTGCTTCACTGCGAGACAGCAATCAGCGACCCAGTGACCTACTACCACAGACAATGGCACAACGGCCATTTAAATCTGAATCGCCGGCACAATAACGAAAAGTTCTTTGTCGTTTATATAGCCTGGTCTGTGCCCCTGAGTGCATGAATTACGTAAACAGATTTGATTTAAATACCATTTTTTTTAATCGAAATTACAGTACTGGAGGCCCAAATTTCATCTGAACTCTATCGTAATTTAATCTTAACTAACTGCGTCCTTTTTTCCGCTTACATAAAAGATTTTTGAACTGTAGTAATATCGTCATGAGAGTCGACTAACAAATATCTATTTCTGAATGAAAAAAAACAACAAATCGAAGTGAATTAATTTACATGTTCGGCGGCAGCCAACTCAATTGGTTTGCCTCAAAAACCGAGTGTGTGTTTTCTAGTACTCCTATCTGATTAATTATTTAATCGCCTAGATCGGGGAAAATAATCAAGTCGCACATCGACAGATTCGACCCGAATCCGGCTACTAAACGGTTGTATTACAATTCATCGAGCTTCTTCAGTCTTGTGAACCTTCCATTCTTCTGATAAAAATCTATTTAAAGCTGCCCCCTTAAAAAAAAGCGCTTTAAAACCTATGTACTAAATAGCTATTTTGAGTCTTAAACTGAATTAAGAATCACGAAAACGCAACATTTTGCAGTTTAGTTTCGTGACGGAGCCGCGAGAAATACAGATTTACTTACACATCAGTTAGCACAATGAGCCCCAAATTGCTGCTCTGCAGGTAAATTCTCGTGTCACCTCCGGATGTGGTCTTTGCGGTCCGGTAGAAGGCTATAAAGGGGATGCAGGCAATTTTTACCACTGACTGGCAGATCCACATCTTTCAGTGGTTGGGACCTACCGTGATGTGAGAGTGTTTCAGTGCTTCCCCTGCTGATTTACGCCGTCATTACGCTGCCAGAAATCGGCGGGAGGAAAACAGGAAAGACAGCCCGCGATGGAGAATAAGATCGACAGAATCGTCCCTAATGTCCCTCCTACGATCATTTAGGTCATGGGAATGAATTGAGATGAGAGAGACATGCATTGTTTTTTGGGCCGACTAGGTAGTCTTGTTCTTTTTTCATTAATTCGCATAGATCTTGGAATGACGAAACAACAAGAAAGAACACACACACACACACACACACACCACACACACACACAACACACACACACACACACACACACACACACGATTCTCACTAACATTGTTTATCAGTTTTCATGATCCCAAAGTTTAATCTATTTCACTTGGCAATCATCGTCTGCGCTCCCCCCGTCTCTCCTCCTTTCCTAGTGCCTTTGTAAATAAAAAACAAACGACATGCAAGGGCTGGACTCCGCTTGCATGCACCACAGTGGAATCCACCATCTTCACCCTTACCCCTACCACCCTCACCATTATTCCAGTTCCGGACCTCACTTCAATCAACTGTCCCATTCCTTTCCCCAACCCTCACCACTTTCCGTTCCATCATACATACATTAAAGTGAACTGTGTCGTCAGGTATTTGTGCACTGTGTTTACGGCTGTATCTATGTTACAAGAAGTTTTTGTTTTTCTGTGCATTACTTGGGATAGAAAGGGCGGTAGGGATGGTGGTAATTCTGTGGAAGGACAAGAAAATTCTCTCTCCATCAATGTGATAGCGTGTCGCCAGAGCCTAGAGCCACTTCAGTTTTGCTAGGTTTATTTTCGTATTAGGTATTTTTTTTCTAAAGAGGATGAAGAAGGAAAGAGAGACAACTCTTTTGATTTGATTTCCTTAAATCTGTACCCCGTTCCCGTTTGTCAGATGCCGATTTGTTTTCGTTGCCAGGGAAAAGGGCCGTGACTGAATGAAGAGAAATAAAAAGATATGCCTACCAATCCCAGTGATGTTATTGACGCTCGTTCTACTCGTCTCTTTCCAGTGTTTACTTTGACTTTGATTTTGCTGTGTTTTGTTATGCGATCTATTTTCCTCTTCGTTCTTTTTTTTCTGTGATTATCATATAATATCTCTATATATCTATCATACTCTCTATATAGAAAGGAGACAGAGAGAGAGCGGAGCTCCGCGACCCCTCCCCCCCCCCCCACCCCCGAGGATGAGGAGGAGAGAGACCCCCCGAGAGAGAGAGTGGTCTGTGGTGTGTGTGGTGTGTGTGTGTGTGTGTGTGTGTGGGTGTGGGTGGGTAGGGGGTTTTGTCGTTGTTTGGGATTCAGTCTATCTTTTTTGTTACTTTAATCATTGGGTTTTTTTACCAAAAAACGAAAAACAAACCGGAATTTAAAAGTTTCGTTTTTCACAACTGGCAATATCGTAATGGGCTTGACCAGGCGACCCCAAAATGTCAAATTTCATAACAGAACTGAAACTCACAACTTGAACCAACTCGTCTGTTGCTGAGGGAGATCAATTTTAGGCCCCTAGGGAAGTATGCAATGAAAAAAATGGCAGAACCACTCGTAGGCTTATGTGTTATGGGCTTCTTTTCGATTATCAGTTTGTGTTTTGTTTTTTTTTTTTTAGATAGATAGCACGTGTGATTTGAGACGACGTCGACGTTTGAAAGGGTGGGGGGAAACTCCAGAAACGAACGAAAAAGGAAAAGACGACACCGTCTACACGCACCGAAATCTCAGGCTAATGGATGGATCTTCAAGATCTGGAGGCACTTATGGTGTATTCGTAATTGAGTTCATAACATGGTCCTAATTATCAACCAGACCTCAGCCGAAAAGCAATAATAGAGAGGAGGGCGGGGAGCCGGAGGAATGATATCAATATCGATATCTCTTATCTGTCTATCTACGCTCGATCTGCTCGCTATCGAGCTCTCGCTCTCTCTCTAGCTCTTTGATTAACCAAAGCAGCTGGGAAAAAAGTATGTTACTCTTGTCGAAACGTAGTGTTGAATAAAAAATAAAATAAAAAGAGTTGATAAAGCTTTTTATCTCTGTTCCCCCTTCCCCTGCCCCTTTCAAGGCACGCACACACACCACACCCACACACACACACACACACACACACACACACACACACACCCACACACACCAAATACACTCACACACATTCATGCACATGCTACAGCAACACCGACACAGACAGACAGACCGACAGACCAGACAGACAGACAGACGACAGACACACACACACACACACACACACCAACACACACACACCACAACGCCTAAATGACGACACATAAAACATACCCAACATACACCACACAAACAAACAAACACACCAACACAAACACCCCCACACCCACACACACACAAAACACATGTACGACACACGAAAAACACACCACACACACACACCACACACACACACACACCACAAACACCACACACAGAGACCGACCAGAGAGAGAGAGAGAGAGAGAGAAACAGAAGAGCGAAGAAGCAGCCAGACAGACAGAGAGACAGAGACAGAGAGAACAGAGCGACGGGGAGCGAGAGCGTGAGACACACCAAACCCACACACACACACAAAACACACCACACACACACACAGAGCGGAGCGAGAGAGAGAGTGCGAAGAGCGAGAGAGAGGAGAGAGAGAGAGAGCGAGAGAGAGACGGCCAGCCAGACAGACACACATACCGAGAGACTCCAGTAACAAATAGTGAGGCAGACAGCACGGACTATCTCCCACACGACGCAATAAGCGTTGAGAAGGCCACTGGCACCAGCACAGATAAACACAGAGTGCCATAGGGAAATCCCTTCATTGCGGTG
>JADBJO010034140.1:0-13828 GCA_016801955.1 Conus betulinus
TTCCGTACTTTCCAGCATAATTTCCAATTTTCTATTCATTTTCTCAATAAAGATGTTGTCTTTCAAATATGAATTATTGAATTTCCAGAATCCTGGGACCCCTTAAAAACGGTGAATGATTTATTTCAAGAGTAACTGCTCTGTGGTCAGAGTTGGGCACCGACAGTATATCACATGAAACACACCGATTCAGTACTTCTGCGTTTGTAAAGAAGTAGTCAAGACGTCTGGCTATAAAGGGATTTCTTCTGCACCACGTGTATGATTTTTCCTCTTTATGAAACTCTCTCCATATGTCTGTCAATTCAAGTTTACCACTACGTCTTTAAATTTGTCTATCTCTTTCTGCCAATGTGGGTTCCCCGATATTATGTCCATGTCATTAGACATTACGGTGTTAAAATCACCGGTTATAATTAAGTTATCTGTGTAATTTGTAAGAACTGAGTTCATTTTCTTGAAAAACACAATTTTATCCCTTTTGTCGTTTGGTGCGTACAGATTTACTAGTGTGAACGATTTTGAACGTATGTTAACTGAAGCGATCATCATTCTTTCAGCCTGTTTCAGCAGCTTAATCTCCCCTTTGAAATGCTTTACAGTAAGGATTATTTCTCCATGGCTGTGCTTAGACCCAGACTGATATAGCAGTTTTCCTCCCACTCTTTTCCCAAAGTGGTGCATCTTTTTCCGTTACATGCGTTTCCTGGAGGCATGTGATATCTATTTTGTGGTTTTTAATCTGTGAAAACAAAGCTTTTCGTTTAAGTTTGTCGCTTAAGCCTCTAGTATTTAAAGACAAAATTCTTAATCTATCCATGACAAAAAAAAAGTTCGTTTAGCAAATATGTTTTGGGACAACCAAAGTCATCAAAATCATTGTCCAAACTCAATGTCCATAAACGTCAAGCACGACCGAGCCCCAACCTATCACCAAGCGGTATCAAGTTATTCCCACACTGAAGCTGGAGAGTCGCACACTCCTCCTCCTCCTCATCATTTGAGGGAGGTTCATCTTCAGGCTCCTTCTCTGTCTGGCGGCGCTGCTTGTCGGGCTGTTGAGGAGGAGTGGCGTCAGACCCCCAATCTGCGTTTCCCTGATGCAGATCGGAGGTTTCTCTGGCGAATTTCAACTTGCTTTGTGTAATATTCCTGTCGGTCGACTCTTAGATCTGCCTCTTCTGTCGGATTTGGGTTTCAGTTGTGACTGTCCGTCAACAGATGTTTTATTTTGTTGTGTGTGTTTTTTTTTTTGTCAGGCTGAATGTATGGCTTGCTGTAGTTCATGCCATCAAGATTTCCTGATGGCCCCTCTCTATCAGCCGGCGTCATTTTGCACTCGGGGTCACCTACTTTATGACCGTCCAAGAAACACTGCCGGCACTTCACTGGATTTGAGCAGGAGGAAGAGTCATGACCTTTCTGGAGGCAGTTTCGGCACTCACCCATCTTCTGTCTATCGACAACCTTTTTGTTCTTTATGATAAGGGACCCTTTGAACTGACGTATTTCTATTGTTTTTGGGGAGAGGTTCTTTGGGGACATCAATGTACAGAAATCTTCTTCCAGTTTTCCATCTTGTTAGTTTACCATTGCTGTCTCTATCCTTCTCTAAGATGAGTTTTGAGCGCGAATGTTTACTTTTAACTTTTTAATGGCTTGTAATATTTCATCATCTGAAAACGAAAGGGGGATGTCACTAATGATCAACTTGGTGGACGGTATTTCATGTTGGGAACCATCAAACCATCAGGGGACGTTATCAGGAAAGGATTCTTATCCTTAACCTCCACCTGAATCCCTCTCAGTGAGAATCCTTGCAGTAACCGTTTTTTTGACGCGCTGCACTACTGCGAGGATAAATCCTCCACAGGCCTCCAATCCGTTGAGCACCATCCATCGATTCAAATCCACATTTCTTTTCAGCTGCAGAACATATTTCCGCTGTAGTGAACTGTTTTTTCTTCAAAGGCGGGGAGTTCCTTATTAATAAGGAACACTGGGGTGATGCCTGGTACTTTTCTGTCATCATAGTGTCATTGTTTTCGGATCTTAAAGAAGATCGTGAGGTGTTAGCAGAGTGAGTAAGATTTTTTCCTTTCTTCCGTTTTCCAAGTCTTGATTTACCTTGTCTAAACACACGTTGCACTGGGCACACACGAAATGTAGCTTTGAGATCAGTAGGTTTACACCATATAATGTAGTCTGTTCACCTTTCCAACCAAATGCGTTTTGTCTGTCTTCGAACCAACCTGGAAAATACTGAAGACTGGATCCTTTTCAGAGAAGAGGAAAGTAAACACCAGCACACTTGGTGAGCTGCCCACCACACTGTCACTGAAAGGTGAAACGAGACCTGGATCGTGAGTCAAAATGAAGCACCACGACAGGAAAAGCGGGTTAACTTTAGAAAAAAAAAAATACTCGTGGTATTTCGAAGAAAACACGAACTTCAGATGTAGAGTAAAGGAAATAGTACAGTCCAAAATATTTCTGCGCAAATACAGCAAACAGCTTTTCACTGTTCAATGTCGAAAAATAAAACAGACTAAGTCAAACAGCACAGAGTGCAGAAAAAGCGGAGCTCTCCCAAACGCGTCCACTCGACACGAACGTCGCTCGCCAAGTCCGATAATTATTAGTATTATTTATATCCCCTTTCTTATGTAGTAGGATAATATTGGATTTAGTCCATTTGTTCGGAAAAAAAAAACACCATCTCTGAATATTTTATTGAGAAATATGACAAGGAAAGGAACAACTGCATCTCCTGCAGCTTTTATAACTTCACTAATGAGACCATCTGGACGAGCTGCCTTCCCACACTTGAGACTTTTAATTGCTTTTATAACTTCCTCAGTAGTAATAACACCGTCTAAGACTGGGTCAGGAACTGCTTCTGGAACCTCAGATGCCAAACATTCCTCAGTCGTAATGACTCCAGTATTTAGTAGGTTATCGAAGTGGTTAAACCATTCAACCTGAGAAATATCATTTACCATCAGCGACCGTTTACGGTATTTTGTAATTTCCGACCAGAAGGTTTGGGAATCGTTAGCAGCCTTTAACAGAGAGTTAATACGCTCAACTGTGAAATTGTGGCTTTTACAATATTTTGATTGGCCATAATCCCGTCTTAATTGAAGATAAATTAGTCTATCCTGGGGAAGTCCAGATTTATTACTTGCCGCTAGTGCTTTTCTAACTTTGACTTTGGTTTCCTGACATTCCTTGTCAAACCAGGAGTCTGTAACTACCCTGGCTTTAAAGGATTTAGTTTGACGCATGCAGGCACTAGCATTCCTGAAACACTGTGTAAACTCAGACAATGCTTTGTTAATACATGTATCAATCAAACTGGTGGCATATTCAACGTTACACGAGAACAAGTGAGTGGCCTTATTAGCAACAAAAGCATCAAATTTTGTCTCTATTCCAGGTGGTGAATTTATCATTAGTGTTAGTGGGTGATGGTGGTGACTGTCTGCCTGAAAGTTCTAACTTAATAGGCATGTGCACAGATTCAATTCTACAACACACAGAAAAAAAAAAAAGAAAAAAAAAAAAAGAAAAAAAAAAACTTTTGACATTCGGTAATAAGTCGTACGAAATGAGAAAATAGTCTATCACACTAGAACCATGGACAGATATAAAGGTGAAGTCTCCACTGTAACAACCGTGGTTGGATCCATTACAATACACAAATCAAAACAAGTACACAGGTTTAAGAGGCGTTCACCGAAAGCATTGAGTACTGGATCATTTGTTGAACGTGATTTCTTAAAAGGATTAATGGGATGAAATGGATCAGCAAATAAATCGGTCATATCAGGGAAAGCTATTTGGAGTCTGCTGTTCTAGCATTAAAATCTCCACTACATACTATTTGAGCCTGTGGGAAACGATTGTTTAAGTCCATGATGCAATTTCAAAAAAAATTCAATGTGACACACAGTATTTCATGACTGGTAAAACACAGAACCTGTCGGTGGAATATAGACAAAAATAAACAAAATGTCATGGTCAACTTTTAGCATATCCTTAGACACTTTTACACAAATAACATGATTGATAGAAACTTCTATAAATTTAATAAATTTATTAAATGTTTGTTGATTAGTAACAGAAGTCCACCAGATCTGCCACCCATAATTCAATGCTTAAGTGCTTTAGTTCTAAATTTGTCAAAATTCTTAAAGTGATAATCTAAATCAAAGGACTCATGAAGAAATGTTTCAATAAGGCATACGACGTCAAAACGTTGAACAAAATAAGTAAAGTCCGAGTCAGCAAGTTGGTAGCTAGACCATCAATGTTTCAAGAAACAATTGACAGGCTCTCCACCACTCTATCAGGATGGTCATTGACTGTAACGGGCCGGCCACATTGCTATTTGCTAGCAGTGTAGTCTGGAGTGTTGATTGGGTTCATCACAGTAAATTTCTCTGTCAGTCTTGTCTGTTTGCTTTTTTTCATCGAGTCTAATTTTTTTTTGTTTTGTCTGCGTGTAATTGGGGCTTTAGGGGGTGATGGATTAGTGGTTTTTCATTGACATGAGGGTTATACTAGTGTTCTTCATTTTGGGTTTGGGATGTCCAGGAACAGGGAAAAAACACCAGCATTGATGCCTGACATTGGCCTGTTATATCCGGCGATTTCTCACAGCATGGATAAACAGGACTGATGAGCTGGGATTATATGTGACTGTCTACTGAGGGGTCGGCGAGACAGGTGTTATCTGGTGTCTGGCTTTCCACGTCACTGGGTATGGCAGGGTGGACAGGGGACCGCTTCTCATCGTTAGGCACTGGGTCAAGACCAAGCATGGTTTCTTGAGGACGCTGCATTGGATCAGTTCGTATAGGAAGGCATGTAGTCAAAAGGCTGGAAGACACAGGGTTGGGGTTTGGCTGGGGTGTGCATAAAACGGAAGAATTGTTACCATGTGGTGTTGTGTCAGAAGGAGCTGCTGCAGTGCCAGAAGGAATTACTTCTATTGCCTTGGGAACTGTGGAGTCTGGGCAGTCAGGTTCTTTGTCAGGAATCTGCAAATAATTTCTTTCATCTGATACTGGGCACAATCTCGCTCCCCATTTGTCAATCACTGTCTTGGTACGTGGTTGACGTTGGGGTTGTGGCAGTTCAAAATTAGTGTTGGTAGGGGGAAAAGAGTTTTCCTGAGATGCTCATCACAAAGCTGGACGCACTAGATTTAGGGTCTGGATGCTCGAACGTGGTGCCCTGCTTTCTAGATTCGGCAGTGTTTGGGAGTACTTGTTTGTGGTTGGTTTGAAGGCTAGGAACGCTTCATATCTGCTGTCCAGGGGAGACTACTTGGGTTGTTGCTGGGAGGTTGCTGTATCTGGGTGCGATGAAAGTTGAGCTCTGGGACTGGCGGCGTAGAAGAATCACGGTGATTAGATGGCTCACAGTATCCTTCGGAGTGGGCTGGCTGGCCACAATCAGTTGTGTCAAACAGATTTGTATTGGTCTGTGTGTTGACTCCCTGTGGTCATACTTCTCAATCTGCTGGTCTTAGCACGGTGTCGCAGGTTCTTTCTGTTGTAAACAAACAAGTCGTCCTTTCTGTACATAAACATGTCTTCCCACATTTCTCCCATCCCTCACAATCTGGTTTTGACGCTCAGTAAGGTCAGAGGTGATACGGATTCTTCACAACTCGCCATATCCCTTCTACATTCTCTGGCCCTCAGGATGGTAAGCTTATTCCACCAAGTGAAGAGTCAGACAATGGTAGGACGAACGTATCTGTGATTTCTGTTTCTCTGGCCGAGACGATGTGCATTGTCCACATCGTCTTCTGACCATTTTTTATGGGAAAGTATCTGTTGAGCAGTTGAACCACTTTCGTCAAGCACTCCTGGTCGTTCTCGTTTTCGCTCTCCAGAACATTGAAGAACCTGAGGTTGTTTTGACGTGAGAAGGATTCAACCTTGTCAATTTGGTTCTCCATATTTTGTGCAGCATCTGTGAACCAGTCTTTCAAATGCAGTAAACTCTTACATTGTTCATTATGGGCCGTGAACAGATTAGAAAGGTGGTGTATTTCCTCCCTCAGTTGGGCATTTCTTTTTAACGATGAGAAGCGGTCCCCTGTCCACCCTCTTTGAAGTGCCTAAAAAGCGGTCCCCTGTCCACCCTGCCATACCAGTGACGTGGAAAGCCAGACACCAGATAACACCTGTCTCGCCGACCCCTCAGTAGACAGTCACATATAATCCCAGCTCATCAGTCCTGTTTATCCATGCTGTGAGAAATCGCCGGATAACAGGCCAATCTTTGAAAACCTTGCCCATGGCTGTAGTTTATCTACTCCATTCACAGTCACAGAAGGAGGCTGCATTTGGTACCCTGCCAAGAACAGATTTCTGTGAAGTTCGCTTTGGTGGGCAGGGTTTGGGCAAAGCACTGGTTCAGGAGCGTAGTTGTGGTCATGGGTATAATGATGCTGGTTACTCCCGTGCATCCATTGTGGACCTGGGTTACTCTCCACGTCCCCACAAGACAAGAGGTACCAGGTGAGCAGAATGGCATGTGCCTCCAGGAAGAACAGACGTCGTAAACTTTCTGCATGCACGATGAGAACGACACGCCATTCGCCCTGTGTGGACCATCTGGAATCATTGAGGAAACGAACTGATATGGCCCACTGGAGAAAGATCCGCTGATGACCAGCAAGATGGACACTGAGGGAAGAGAAGGGGAGGGTACATGAAGAATGAGAAGAGAAAACGGGAACACAACACGGCCGCAGAGTCGAGGTGAGTAATAACCACAGGTGTTCGGTGAGCAATTCCTGACGCTTGAATAGCAAGTTGCTATCAGCACTGTAGCAATGAACATAGTTTTTGTGAGAGAAATAGGCCACAAGAGTTTGATTTGGTAAACCTGTGTTGGGCGTCTCGATTTCTTACCACTACGATTCATTTTATTCTCACTGTAGTCTTGATCACTGCACGTGCAGATGTCATCGTTGTTGCTGCTGCTTGACTTGTTTTGAACATGGAGCTCACATTTTTCAATCGTACCCAGCCAGCGGTCCCGCTGGGAGGATGTGCCTATATCCCCCAGTCTGACAATGAATGACCTGCTTTCCCGCGCGTACTCTTCAGCGGCCGTACTTCGGGTCTTGCTTGATCGAACAGACGTCACACTTCTGGCTGCCAGCTCAGCTGTTGCTATACTCAAGAGGGAACACAATTTGAACACAATTTTAATGTTTCAGGCCTCCGGCCTATAACAATGTGAGGTGCAGTGCACACATAACAGAAAAAAGGAAAATGATGATAACAAAAGTATATTTTTCAATGTACTTATAATGCTTCTTTATGAGGGTAACTAATTATTCATACTGTATGAGATATGAGTTCTTTTTTTTTCAAAGTATAATAAATGTACATAGCAATATCTCTTGTAATATGCACATTTTCATTTGCAAGTAATTGTTTTAGTTCAATAGAGTTCATGTTCTGAAATTGTCTGTGCTTCAGTATGTATATTTCTCTGAAAGGCATATAAGCATCACATCTTAAAAGAAAGTGGAGTTCGGTCTCAAGTTGGTTGCAAAAAGGACATGCTTTAATATTTTCTTTGTATCTGCTATTTACATTCAGGTCGTTTAACCCAAGACGAAATTTGGTGAAATACATTTTAAATTTGTTAACCGTTAAATAGGTCAGATACGGTTTTGGTTGTAAAAGAGACTTAAATGAACAATAGGTGTTGAAGCGATCACTTGAATTTAATTTGCTAACCCAGACTTGCTGAAAACAGTCTACCATCCTTTGCCTAAAAATCTTCTTAAACATATCAACATTTCCGACCCCACCCTCTAACCACACTTCAGAAAATCCATATCTATGAAGACAACGTTTTACATCATATGCTCAATACTTTTTATCATTCTGTTGTCAGTGTTGTTCATAAAGGCTGTTAATCAAGGAAAGATATGCTTGCTTGGGTATTCGATTCAGTTCATATGTTGTAAAGAAAACCAATAGCTAAGCGCTCTTAGTGTGCTGCCTATATAAAGACTATAGCGACCAGTCTCTCCATATACCATTGCATTTGGTGTTTTAGGGCTAACACTTAACAGTTTTTTTTTTTACAGGCAAACAGCTGGACTGCTTCGATAGTTTTTATTGTGTGTAATACCCCATACCTCTGCAGCGTACAATAGCATTGGCTTCACCATCGTGTCAAATAGTTAAAAAAAAAAAAAAGATAATTGTATCCATCGTACCCAAATTCCACATTGTTTTCATAATTTCTATTGTTTTATATTTGGTTCTCCTTCAATAGTCATCCAACGCTCCTACAAAAGACAATTTAGTAGTCAAGATGAAACCAAGATATTTGTAGCTGTTCACCACTTCAATTTGCTCTCCTTTATAGTACCATTTTTCATATTTGGACAAATGACCTCCTTTTCTAAAAATCATAACTTTAGTCTTCGTCAGATTTACTTTTAGACCCAATTTATCAGACGCTATCTGCAAATTGTTTATTTGGTTTTGTAAACCTGAAGGTGTAGAAGAAATTAAAGCGATATCATCCACAAAAAGCAAGAGGAAAATTTCTCTTAAAGAAGGAAGAAATTGAAAACCGTGTTTTCCTTTACTATTCACTTCTCCTGCCACTTCAGTTATACGTAGGGAGAGATCAAGGGAGATAACAAGCATCCTTCCTTCAGACCGCCAGGGCATTCAAAGAACTCTGATATGTCAGAGCCCCATTTAACGCACCATCGAACAGATTTATATATTCCCTGCAGCATATTTTACATTTTAGTAGATGTATTAACCTTTTTCTAGCACTTTCCATAAACTTTCTCGGTTAACTGTATCGAACGCTTTCATGTAGTCGATGAAAGCTATGTATAGTTTTCCACTTTTTGCGTTTCTCGTTAATACATGCATTGATCATTGTAATTAGAGAGAAAATATGGTCGATAGTCGAATATGATTTGCGGAAACCAGCTTGTTCCTCACAATTTTTTTCTTCATGTTCTGCCCATTTGTAGAGTCGCTTGTTTAGAATGGATGTAAACACCTACTCTAACGCAGCTCAGTAGTGAAATCCCCCGATAGTTTCCTGGATTAGCAGAGTCACCTTTTTTTTGAATAGAGGAACTATGACTGAGTGTGACCATTCAACAGGATAATAGCGTTATCGTAGATTTTGTTAAACAATTTTACTAAGACGGGGGCAATTAAATGAACAGACGATTTTAAAAAACTCATTACTAATATCGTCTAACGCTGACGCTTTTCCTGATTTTGATTTTCTAATTGCTTGCTTAACTTCAGTGTCTGTGATTGGGTGGTCTAAATCTGGGACCAAGACGGGGTCTTCAGATTCTAGCCGAGTGTCGTGGAGATTCCCGTTTGTTTCGCCTGACTCACCAGCCTGTCTAAAAATAGTTTCAAAATGATGTTTCTATACGGAGATCGGAATGCTGGTTATTTTACGTGGTTTGTGACTGACACTGCGAATTGTAGACAAGAGAGAGAGAGAGAGAGAGAGAGAGAGAGAGAGAGAGAGAGAGAGAGAGAGAGAGAAACTGAGAGCGGATTCATCAGTGGGAAACGGAGACAGGGCACAGAGGGTGAGGGGGTGGGGGCATAAAGTGGGGATGAAGAAAAATGATGTGGCGGATGAACTATTAGGGAGAGAGAGAGAGAGAGAGAGAGAGAGAGAGAGAGAGAGAGAGAGAGAGAGAGAGAGAGAGAGCTGATTTTTCTTAAAAAGAAAACACACGATAATGATTGTATAAATTTTGAATGTTATTGTATTGATTATATGTAAAGCATGCCTTTGCACATCCCTGAGCATCAGAATAAGGATTAGTGATGTTGACGTGTTTCTGAAGGAAGACTGAAATGTCTCTCTTGCTAAGAAAGACGAGGCAAGATCAGGTTCCGATCTCACAGCACTTCAAACATCAATCAACACTTGAAAAACCTGATTAACATGCCCGACAAGTAAGTATTTCAGTAAATACTGATGCGTGTTCAATTGACAAGATTACATCTTAGAAGAACAGGTGCAGTTGAATAAATACCCTTTAATGAACTGAAGTAACTGTCCCCTGTCTTTTTGTACTACCAGTTCTTATAGAACAGGGAGTACTTTACAATGGGAACGGAGAAATGCTCTCTCTCTCTCTCTCTCTCTCTCTCTCTCTCTCTCTCTCTCTCTCTCTCTCTTCTCTGTGTGTGTGTGTGTGTGTGTGTGTGTGTGTGTGTGTGTGTGCGCCCCCGTCCATCCGTCCCTCCGTCCGTGGTCAAAATGTGTTCCACCAGACAAACCTACTGGGCCGATCTTTCTGAAAATGTGTAGGTATGTTCATTATAGATCACAGATTATGCTCAATGTGCTATTTTACCGTTATGGCCGTTAGTAATGGCCATAACGGCCAATACCGGTTTTTCCTTCTTTATGGAATATATCAGAAAGTACTTAGCCGATCTTTCTGACAATTTGTAGGTATGCTCCTTATGGGGTCACGGATCATGCCCGATGTGTTAATTCGCTGTTGTATCCGTTATCAACGGCCATAACGGCCTATAACTGTTTTCCTTCTTTATGGAATATTTTTAGAATGTGCCCGACCAATCTTCCTGAAAATTTGAAGGTATGTTCATTATGGGTCACGGATGATGCCCGGTGTTTTATTTTGCCGTTATAGCCGTTTCTAACGGCTATAACGGCCCATAACGGTGTATCATTGTTATGGAATATCTCAGAAAAGTACTGGGCCGATCTTTCTGAAAATTTGTAAGCATGTTCATTATGGGTCACGGATCATGCCTGATGTTTTATTTTACTGTTATAGCTGTTACTAATGGGTCTAACAGCCCATAACAGTTTTCTTCTTCATGGAAAATCTCTGAAAGTACATTTGGCCGATCTTTCTGAAAATTTTAAGGTTTGTTCATCATGGGTCCAAGATAATGGCCCATGTTTACAAGAATAGCCGTTACTAACGGCTGTAACAGGCCAAAACGGTTTTCACTCTTTATGGAATATCTCACGCGTATCCAAGATAAACTGGGAGTACGTTTATGTGCTTTGCATCTTGTTTGTTTCGGGATGTTTCCGAGACAGTGAGCATTTGACCCCTTGACTGCTGAATATTGAATGGAGATTAGTTTGTTTAAATGAGATGGAGAGTAGTTACACTTTAGGGTAGAGTTTAAAAGTGCGACTTCTTTGTCTTGATGAAAGAAAAGACAGACAGGGGTACTTGATGACGTGACCTGTCTGCCCCGTCCACTCGCGAGGAGGCTTCGGGTTCTCAGCAACTCATCGACTTATCAGAAGCAGCCGAAGAATTAACAGAGCATAGTCTGAAAAAAAAAAATCTTGTTTTGGTGACCAGTCAGAGCCATATGAGTCATATTTATGAACGACGCGTGATTTTTTTAACTTGAGAATGTATCTGTCTGAATCAAGCAAATTAGGGATCCCACCAGAAATCTTACAAGAGCACTAAAGACAGTACTGTACGGAAGGACGACAATATCTCCATGACCTAAAAATATCAGGCTACCGGAGAGAGAGAGGAGAGAGAGAGAGAGAGAGAGAGAGAGAGAGAGAGAGAGAGAGAAGAGAGAGAGGAGAGAGAGAGAGAGAGAGAGAGAGAGAGAGAGAGAGAGAGAGAGAGAGAGAAGGAACGAAATGTTGTTTAATGAGGGACAGAATTAGCACAAGTCAGTGGCTTTTTTTTTTTATCCCGCTCTCAAACAATAAATACGTGGAAGAAATCATTGCATCGAACTGCATATAAACTCATAACAATGATGAATACATAGCAATTTAGAATAAGAGAATGCACAATATAAGTAGAGGAAGAGAGTGTGGGAGAGAGGGAGGGATGGAGAGCGACACAAAGAGAGAGAGAGAGGTGGGGACTTGAAGACACAGAATAAAGAGATGGGGTCTCTGACACAAAGGTGAGCAGAAGAAGAAAGAAGAAGACGAAGACGAAGAACAGGAGGAGGCGGAGGTGACACAAATCAAAAATTGGCACATCAAAAACGACAAACTACAATGAAGAAGAGTCGTAAAAAATCAAGTCATGCAATGATAAAAAAAAAAGCTGAAAGACACCAAACATGGTCTACTCAGCAGCAAACAACAATTCCATACACGTCCCCCCCCCCCCCCCCCCCCCCCCCCCTCCCCAACTTCAAGAACGACAAGAAGAGGAAGGAGATCAACATAGGATGACAAAATGAGAGAGAGAGAGAGAGAGAGGGAGGGAGAAGGGTGACAGAGTAAGCCAGAGAGAGAGAGAGAGAGAGAGAGAGAGAGAGAGAGAGAGAGAGAGAGAGAGAGAGAGAGAGAGAGAGAGAGAGAGCAATCAGGGTTGTTCAACCACGGTGGATTGCACGTATTTCCAAACATTTGGTTGTGAAGACTGGTCACACGGCAGTGCGCATGAGAACCGTTTGAGTGAGAAACAAAAAAAAAAAAACAAAAAACAATCAGTCTTCGTGCATCAGATGAGACAGATAAGAAGCATGAAGAGAGAGAGAGAGAGAGAGAGAGAGAGAGAGAGAGAGAGAGAGAGAGAGGGAGGGAGGGAGGGAGAGGGGACATACCAACATTTGCCACATCACAAATGACAAAACACAATGAAAAAAGGGTAGTGTCAAAATCAAGTCATGCAATAAAGAAGAATGAGCTGAAAACACCAGAATACCCATCACAGTAAAACAAACCCCCCCCCCCCCCCCCCCCCCCCCCCGCGCGCCCCAACATCAAGACAACAAGAGAAACGAAGATGGAGATTAACATGGGATAACAAACCTGACTCATGGACTTTTTGTTTTCTAGTTCAGTTAATAATAACGAGTGACACCTTTCTATGACAATGTTGAGACTGATATTTACGTCGCTTGTATTAATAATGGCATCCCACAAACAACTCCCGGAGTAAATCAGACTAGTTTTTAAAAAGATCAATTCTGGGACGCTGTGGTACTATCCTAGACGAATAGTTATTACTCTTTGTTGGAAGCATATTAGTCAGGGAGTGTGGTGCTCTTCCGGACAGTATTTTGAGCATGAAAACAGTCTTTTTACACTCTAATTTCATTTTTAATGGCACAATATTCAATACTTTTAAACCAGACGTTTAACAGAGTCGACGGCTTTAAAAGAATCAATTTCAAGGCTCGTCTATGTAGACTTACTAGAGGTTTCATGATGTTATTGCCTGCTGAATCCCAAATAGTTGAAACACATGATTTATGTAAGATTCAATGTAAGCACGGAAGAGAACATTTTTTAACTGTGTGTATTCAAGATTTTTTTTTTTTCACTTTAGAGAGTTGATAGATCTTTTTAGAAATAATGTTACACATCCTTGTAATATGATCTGACCATGACAAATTATTATCAATGACAACTCCAAGAACTTTATGGCTATTAGTTTCTTCAATCTTTTTGTCATTTAAGTAAAGAAGGGGTAAATTATCAGAAAGATTTTGACGTTTTTTGTCGAGTTGTTTATAAGCATGAATTTCGTTTTCAGTGGATGTGGACACATGTGATTTAGTTCAGACCAGCTGGCTAAGTGGTTAATATTTTCCTGAAGAGCATTTGAGACCTCAACGATATTGGTGCTACTGATGTGTAAAGTCGTGTCGTCGGCAAACAACTCGCATACTGCAGTAAGAACTAAAGGTAAGTCGTTAATGTCAATTGAAAATAATAAAGGACCTAGGACAGAACCTTGTGGAACACCGTATTCAACAGCATTTTTTTCCACTAAAGTTAGTGATTGTTTTCTACCATT
>JADBJO010034141.1:0-12500 GCA_016801955.1 Conus betulinus
GTTTTGGGTCGCCTACTGCCGGTGTGTTATATGGCCTAATGTCACTGTTTGCACGTGCGGATTGGCTGCACGTGTTGTTCGGTTTTCAGGTTGTTTACAGTTCAGGGTGCGTTTGCTGACAACGATTTCCATTTGTGCCTGCAGTTGTTTACTATTTCTACTTTAGTATTAGGGTTGCTAAGTATGGTTTGCATAGTATTAACCATTTTTCTGTTGAACATAGGTTGCATCTTTTTGAAATGTTATTGTATGGTGATGCCCTTTTTATGATTTTCCAGGATATGTTATAGTTTATTTTTTTGTCTTTAAGTCCTCCAATATATTTGCTCAGTTCTGTTTGGTTTTTTTTGTATTTTTCTTTGTTGAATGACTGTTTATGGTTTGCATATCTGGTTTTGAAGTGATTTTCAGTGATCCCTATGTATGTTTTCTTTTCATTTTCTGATGTCACAGTGGCTTGGTATACAATGTTGTTATAGAGGCATTTGTTGCTTAAGGGACACTGTTTTTTTTAGTACAATTGCAGGATTTCCTTTCTTCACCCTTCTTTGCTGTGTTGCTTTTCATTTTGTTGGATGAATCAATTATATTTTTAAGGTTAGGCATGCATGAATATGATAGTTTGATGGTGTTCTTGTTGAATATTTTTGGACAATTTGTGTTCTTTTGGGAAGGATGCTGTCAAAATTTTTGAAAAATTCTTTTCCCTACGTTTGTTTTTACTCGTCCATCATATGGGGGGGGTTGTACCATGTGATTTTCCTTTTCCTGCTTTTTTTTGTTTTGTTCATGTTGTTATCTGGGTTGTATTGTAGTTTGTAGCTGTAACCACTTTTTTTTGCAATGCCTCTTGGTATTCTGCTGCTGCTGCGTTGTTGAATACTCTTTCATTATGTGACAGATTAGATTAGATAATCTCTTGTTTATGCCATGGGGTATGGTTTTTAGTATAGATGGTGGGGGGTTGCTATTGATGTTTACATAAATGGGTGTGTCATTAGGTTTCTTGTATGGTTTATATATGTGGTTGTTGAGGTCAAGTGTTATGTCTAAGTAGTTCACTACCTTTTTGTTTGCTTCGATGGTGATTTTTAAGTTTAAGTTATGGTTTTGAAAATTTTGCATAGTTCTTTTTTCTTGTTTTCAATGGTTCTTGATTGTTGTTTAGCGCGGCGAGGCCGTCGTCTCTGTACAGTCCGACTTGCTTTTCCGAGTTGTTTTTGGATGTTGGATAGCATAAACAGTCCGACCAGTTCGCATGTTTCGGCACCGTCGTACGATCCCATGGTCACATCAAATGTTGAGTTTTTATTCGTTTTCTTGATCCATGTTTCATTTCTGCTGTAGAGTAAAGTTTTCTTGGTGTGTGAAGAATGATTTCCATTTCTGACCCTGTTATGTCTGTGTGTTTATTAGCAAATTTCAGAGCTTTAGTGAGTAGCTCTTCATCTATGGATGGGTAGAAGTCTACTATGTCGAATGTGATGAATACTGTGTTCTTCTGTTTGTTAAGATTTTTGAACCATTGGATAACTTCATATGTGTTCTTCCAGAGGTTGTATTCAGTGTTTGATTTTATGTTTTTTATGGCTTTTTCTAAGATTTTCTTACTTATTTTGCCCAGTTCAGATTTAGATGGGTTATTAGTCTACATGTTGGGTTGTTGTAGAAATTGGGTTTATGGTCTTTAAGAGTTATGAAGGCTCTTTTTATTGCTGTTGTTTCCACCCTGTCACCTAGATCCATGTGGTGGAAACGAGTTCTTTTTCTTTTTTTTCGGACGTTGTTGTGTATGGTTTTATCAGCTTTTTGTAGGGGCAAAAAATAAGTAAGAAAATCTTAGAAAAAGCCATAAAAAAACATAAAAATCAAACACTGAATACACCTCTGGAAGAAACACATATGAAGTTATCCAATGGTTCAAAAATCTTAACAAACAGAAGAACACAGTATTCATCACATTCGACATAGTAGACTTCTACCCATCCATAGATGAAGAGCTACTCACTAAAGCTCTGAAATTTGCTAATAAACACACAGACATAACAGGGTCAGAAATGGAAATCATTCTTCACACCAAGAAAACTTTACTCTACAGCAGAAATGAAACATGGATCAAGAAAACGAAATAAAAACTCAACATTTGATGTGACCATGGGATCGTACGACGGCCGAAACATGCGAAACTGGTCGGACTGTTTCCATGCTATCCAACATCCAAAAACAACTCGGAAAGCAAGTCGGACTGTACAGAGACGACGGCCTCGCCGCGCTAAACAACAATCCAAGAACCATTGAAAAACAAGAAAAAAAGAACTATGCAAAATTTTCCAAAACCAAAACTTAAAAATCATCATCGAAGCAAACAAAAAGGTAGTGAACTACTTAGAATAAACACGAGTAAAAACAAAACGTAGGGAAAGAATTTTCAAAACACTTGACCTCAACAACCACATATATAAACCATACAAGAAACCTAATGACACACCCATTTATGTAAACATCAATAGCAAACCCACCACCATCTATACTAAAACCATACCCAATGGCATAAACAAGAGATTATCTAATCTGTCACATAATGAAAGAGTATTCAACAACGCAGCAGCAGCAGAATACCAAGAGGCATTGCAAAAAAGTGGTTACAGCTACAAACTACAATACAACCCAGATAACAACATGAACAAAAAAAAAAAAAAAAAAAAGCAGAAAAGGAAAATCACATGGTACAACCCTCCATATGATGGACGTAAAAACAAACGTAGGGAAAGAATTTTTCAAAATTTTGACAGCATCCTTCCCAAAAGAAACAAAATTGTCCAAAAATATTCAACAAGAACACCATCAAACTACTATCATTCATGCATGCCTAACCTTAAAAAATATAATTGATTCATCCAACAAAATGAAAAGCAACACAGCAAAGAAGGGTGAAGAAAGGAAATCCTGCAATTGTACTAAAAAAGAACAGTGTCCCTTAAGCAACAAATGCCTCTATAACAACATTGTATACCAAGCCACTGTGACATCAGAAAATGAAAAAGAAACATACATAGGGATCACTGAAAATCACTTCAAAACCAGATATGCAAACCATAAACAGTCATTCATTCAACAAAAAAAATACAAAAACCAAACAGAACTGAGCAAATATATTTGGAGACTTAAAGACAAAAAAAAAAAATAAACTATAACATATCTGGGAAAATCATAAAAAGGGCATCACCATACAATAACATTTCAAAAAGATGCAACCTATGTTCAACAGAAAAATGGTTAATACTATGCAAACCATACTTAGCAACCCTAAATACTAAAGTAGAAATAGTAAACAACTGCAGGCACAAATGGAAATCGTTGTCAGCAAACGCACCCTGAACTGTAAAACAACCTGAAAACCGAACAACACGTGCAGCCAATCCGCACGTGCAAACAGTGACATTAGGCCATATAACACCGGCAGTAGGCGACCCAAAACCATCCTGAGGAGAGCCAGCGCTCGAAAAAGCTTATAGTCTCCAAAGAGGAAACACTCTCCAATAGGGAGGAAACTCACTAACATATAACTCCTGGTCATATATTGGTATTTTCAAAACCTGGTTGTTTCTCCTCAGTGACCGCGGAAAGTGGTAACTTGACTCCTCTGCCTTTTTCATTTTAAGAAGAATGCTATCCCAGAAAAAGTGTTAGTGAGTTTCCTCCTCCTATTGGGAGAGTGTCTCCTCTTTGGAGACTATAAGCTTGCTGAAGACTCATTTGAGAAGCATTTATTATTCCCCACTCACCCTCTCAAGCACATACTGTTAGTTAGGCAGAATTAACTGCCACTGCAGATATGAATGCTTATCTTCCCCCTATTTCTTCACTCTAAGACATAAGAGCAAGTTTTGTTTATAATTGAATATTTCTTGCAGTCATTGCAACACTAGCTGCTCTGTAAGTTGCTGGAACGGTGCTGGTACTTATCTTGGAATTTATTAGTTCATTGTAATTTAGTCCCTTGCGGATTCATTCCAAGAACTGGCCCTCAGCACTTGTGTCTTAAGAGGTTATCTTTTTTATATTTTTCTACTTTTCACTAGAAAATGTAGCTTGTTTTGCTCTTTTATGATTTTCTTTTGCTTCTTAGGTGGCACCTTTGGTTAGTTTTTTGAAACCTCAACAAACATACTATGGTAATGCACACCAGCCTTTTTCTGGGATAGCATTCTTCTTAAAATGAAAAAGGCAGAGGAGTCAAGTTACCACTTTCCGCGGTCACTGAGGAGAAACAACCAGGTTTCGAAATACCGGTATATGACCAGGAGTTATATGTTAGTGAGTTTCCTCCCTACTGAATACCTGTATATGACCAGGAGTTATATGTTAGTGAGTTTCCTCCCTACTGGAGAGTGTCTCCTCTTTGGAGACTATAAGCTTGCTGAAGACTCATTTGAAAAGCATTTTTTATTCCCCACTCACCCTCTCAAGCACATACTGTTAGTTAGGCAGAATTAACTGCCACTGCAGATATGAATGCTTATCTTCCCCCTATTTTCTTCACTCTAAGACATAAGAGCAAGTTTTGTTTATAATTATATATATATATATATATATATATATATAATATATATATATATAGAGAGAGAGAGAGAGAGAGAGAGAGAGAGAGAGAGAGAATGTTCGACAGAAATGCGTTACTTGATTTTCGCATCTGCCTTCCTCCTTCACATCCCTCTCCGACCTTCCAGCCCATCACATCTTCCCAATTGTTCTTGAATCTCTCGTCCCAGTCCTCAGTGATATGTAGAATAGGAAACAACACTTTTCAACTGAAACATCAACCAACTATGGATCGTATCCACACATGTTCTTTGACACCAGATAAAGTTGAGGATTTGATGACTATGCTTGAAAACCATGACATGGTTTGGTTTCTGCTATCATTCTGTCTGAAGCCTGTAGTTTTAGTAATGCATGCATTCGCGCGCGCGTGTGTGTTTGTGTGTAAAAGAGAGACAGACTGAGACAGAGACAGAAAGTGAGTTTAAATGCGAAAAAAAAGCTAATTCCCATACCCTCAGACCACCTCACCTGTCTCTCCGTCTCTGTCTCTCACGAGTTCACGAGTTCTCTCCCACATGGCAATTATCAAAGAAACAGGGATTACTCGTCGGATGTTTGAGAATGTTCAGCGTCTCAATCATGCTCACAGAACATTGCACACCAGAAAACCGACAAACACATTGAAAAGGAATGGGTAAAGGGGAGTTGAAGGGGTAGAAAGAGTGATAAGGAAACAATTACGTGACAGAGAGAGATAGAGACAGAGACAGAGAGACAGTCAGTCAGTCAGAGAGAGAGAGAGAGAGAGAGAGAGAGAGAGAGAGAGAGGAGTGTCTGACACGCAACGATTGAACTCGCGAGAGATTTCAAGATCACGAAGTGAGAATTTAGCATGGCACGGATCAACGCGTCATCTAAATAACAAGTGAAGGCCGATGTCTCCTCGGACGAATGGCAACGAGGTTTACAGAATTCAACGAATCACATGACCTGACATATACGGACAATCATATGTAATTGAGACAGTCATAGAAAACTAAGTCAAAGTTTACAGCAGGAAGTATCTCTAAGGAGAACTTGACAATAAGTTTTTCAGGGAACAATCCTTTTCCCCTCTCCTCAGGCAAGTGTTTCGGCCTGAACTCCTTCCTGTCTATGGAGGTTTTGCAGCATCCACGTCATGACTTCTGGATGCTATCTGCTATCATAAAATTTCTCTGGCGCTGCCAGGATTCGAACCAGTAACTTCTGAATGGGTGGGCTTCTCAAGACGGTATTTTTAGACGGGTCTTTCCTACCTCACGACGGTGTACATATTCCAAGTTGGAAAATCTAACCCTTATGAAGTACCCTTTTGTTCCACCTCGACCGGATCCAGCTGTAACTGTTCTATAAGCTGTCTCTGCTATGGCCTTTAGGGTTCTGGTCCTCTCCTCGTCAGGGATCGCGAGCTGTTTCATGAGGTTACAGGCTGCTAGAGTACGTCTCAGAAAGACATCTGACACTGCTTACAGAGCTTTGATCCTCTGCCATTGTCTTTAGTGTTCCAGAGCTCTGCCATTGTCTCTTGGGTTATAGTCCTCTACCAATGCTAGTCCTTTGTCATTGTTTTTAGGCTTCTAGTTCTCTGCCATTGTCCTTAAGGGGTTCTAGTCCTCTACCACAGCCTCTTTGGTTCTAGACCTCTGCCATTGTCTGTGTGGTTCTAGTCCTTTGTCGTTGTCTTTGGGGTTCTAGTCCTTTGTCGCTGTCTTTAGGGTTCTAGTCCTTTGCCACTGTCTTTAGGATCCTAGTCCTTTGTCATTGTCTTAAGGGTTCTAGTCCTCTGCCATTGTCTTCAGGACTCTAGTCCTAGGCCATTGCCTTTAGGAGTGTAGTCCTTTGCATTGTCTCTAGGGTTCTAGTCCTTTGTAATTGTCTTTAGGGTTCTAGTCTTTTACCATTGTCTGTAGGTTCTAGTACTCTGTCATTGTCTTTAGGGTTCTAGTCTTTTTTGCCATTGTCTGTAGGTTCTAGTACTCTGTCATTGTCTTTAGAGTCGTAGTCTTCTGCCATTGTTTACAGGGTTCTAGTCCATTGTCATTGTCTACAGGGTTTTATTCTTCTATTATTGTCTTTAGGCTTCTAGTCGTCTGCCATTGTCTGTAAGGTTCTAGTCCTTTGTCATTGTCTTTAGGGTTCTAGTCCTCTGCCATTGTCTTCAGGAATCTAGGCCTAGGCCATTGTCTTTAAGGGTGTAGTCCCGTATCATTGTCTTTAGGGTTCTAGTCCTCTGTCATTGTCATTAGGGGTCTAGTCGTCTGTTTTTGTCTTTAGGGTTGTAGTCCTTTGTCTCTATCTTAAGGTTCTATTTCTCTGTCATTGTCTTTAGGGTTCTAGTCTTTTGTCATTGTCTGTAGGTTCTAGTCCTCTGTCATTGTCTATAGGGTTCTAGTCCTCTGTCGCAGTCTTTAGAGGTTTATTCCTCTGTCATTGTCTTTAGGGTTCTAGTCCTTTGTCATTGTCTTTAGGGTTTTAATCCTCTGTCATTGTCTTTAGGGTTCTAGTCCTCTGTCATTGTCTTTAGGCTTCTAGTCCTCTGCTATTGTCTGTAGGGTTCTAGTCCTCTATCATTGCCTGCAGGGTTCTGGTCCTCTGCCATTGGCTCAAGGGTTCTAGTCCTCAGTATCTTAGGGTTCCATTCCTATGCCACTGACTTTAGGGGTTTTTAGTCCTCTGTCCTTGCCTCTAGGGTTCTGGTGTTCTGTCATTGTTTTTAGGGTTCTAGTCCTCTGCCATTGTCTGTAGGCTTCTAGTCCTCTGTCACTGTCTTTGGGGTTATACTACTATGTCATTGTGTTTAGGGTTCTAAGTCCTCTGTCATTGTCTTCAGGGTTCTAGTCCTCTGTCATTGTCTTTAGGGTTCTAGTCCTCTGTCATTATATTTATTTAGGGTTTTTAGTCCTCTGCCATTGTCTTCAGGGATCTAGTCCTCTACCATTGTATATGGGGTTCTTGTCCTCTGTCATTGTCTTTAGGGTTCTGGTCCTCTCCATTTTTTTAGGGTTGTTGTCATTTGTCATTGTCTTCAGGGTTCTAGTCCTCTGTCATTGTCTTTAGGGTTGAAACCCTCTGCCATTGTCTCTAGGGTTTTAGTCCTACACCACTGTCTTTGGGGTTGTAGTCCTCTGTCATTATCTTTGGGGTTGTAGTCCTTTGTCATTGTCTTTAGGGTTTTAGTCCTACACCACTGTTTTTGGGGTTGTAGTCCTCTGTCAATATCTTTGGGGTTGTAGTCCCTTTGTCATTGTCTTTAGGGTTTTAAGTCCTACTCCACTGTCTTTGGGGTTGTAGTCCTCTGTCATCATCTTTGGGGTTGTAGTCCTTTGTCATTGTCTTTAGGGTTTTAGTCCTCTGTCATTGTCTTTAGGTGTCATTGTCTTTAGGGTTCCAGTCCTCTGTCATTGTCTTCAGGGATCTAGTCTTCTGCCATTGTCTTTAGGGCTTTTAGTCCTCTGTCATTGTCTTTAGGGTTCTACTCCTCTGTCATTGTCTTTAGAGTTCTAGTCCTCTGTCATTGTCTTTAGGGTTCTACTCCTTTGTCATTGTTTTTGGGGTTCTAGTCCTCTGTCATTGTCTTAAGCTTCTAGTCCTCTGTCATCGTCTTTAGGCTTGTAGTCCTCTGTCATTGTCTTTAGGCTTGTAGTCCTCTGTCGCTATCTTTAGGCTTGTAGTCCTCTGTCGTTGACTTTAGGCTTGTAGTCCTCTGTCGTTGTCTTTAGGCTTGTAGTCCTCTGTCGTTGTCTTTAGGCTTGTGGTCCTCATTTCACGTCCTCTGCTTTAGTTGCATTCTGTTCCAAATCCAGTTTGTTCTCCACATGAACAAGAATATCAATGTGAAAGGGCTGAGTTTCTATAGATTTTTTTTTCCAGATATGATCAGCTACTATTTTACTGTCCCAGAGCATCAAACATAGGAACGTCTTTGATAAGGACGTCCTTTGATTGATAGGAAGAGCTGTTGTCATTTTTCAACATTTTTCAGTGCAGCTTATAGGCATGTACTGTGTGTGTGTGTGTGTGTGTGTGTGTGTGTGTGTGTGTGTGTGTGTGTGTGTGTGTGTGATTTCTTCTTTTATCATTTGACACGTCGAAGATAAAAAAAACTTTTTTTTTTTTTTTTTTTTTTAGAGAGAGAGAGAGAGAGAGAGAGAGAGAGAGAGAGAATTCTATTATTTTCTTTGTAAGCTTAACTCATACGGCAGAGCTTGACTAGACAAGACAGCATTAAAGGAATAACGCTCCTCCGAATGAGACATCTTGTAATAATCAACACGTGAAAAACAAGCGATCTTTAATGCCGAAGAGATGCTGTTTCCAGAGTGCTTCAGGAAAACGAATCTGGCAGATAAATCTGCAGACATGGACACCGTGGTCCCATTTGTGTTGCTGATGGCCATTTTCCATTCGAACATCCAATATAACTTTTTGAATAGTTGAAAATTGCCATGGATTCAGTTTCAATCTGTGCGATTGGGAGTGCATCCGGGGGAAAGCGGAAAATTATGCTATGTTCAAACAGATCTTGGATCAGTCCTCTGAGGAGAGAGGAATGGAGAGAGGAGGAGAGAGGGAGGGAGGAGGAGAGGAGGGGGGTCGAGAGGAGAAGAGAGAAGACGGTTGGGGTGGAGAGAAGAGAGCGACGGAGAGGAGAGAGGGTGAGGAGAGAGCCGGTGAGGCAGGAGGTGGAGGAGAGGGAGGAGGGGGAGGAGGGAGAGGGTGCGGGGAGAGAGGTGAGGCGAGGGGGAGAGAGAGTTGAGAGGAGAAGAGAGTAGAGGAGGAGGCGAAGGAGAGAGAGAGAGAGAGAGGAAAGTATGAGAGATATATTAAAATACAAGTTGAAGGAGTAGAGTGTAGATGACAGGAGGCAAGCAAAGGAAACAATGTAAAAGAAAGAAAAAATAATGAACGGGAGAGCCGGACAGGGAACAAGTAGGACACGATGAGGAAAGAGAAAGATGGATGACGAGAACAAAAAAAGCTGAAAGCAAATATTAACAAGAAAACAGACAGAGCCAAAATAAGTTTCTGAAAGATATATGGTGAAAGATGAGGGGAGAGAGGATGGAGAGAGTGACTTGTCTTGGAGAGACAAGAAGAGAGAGATGAAGTGAGGTGAGGTTGGGGAGATGAGAGCGAAGAAACAAAACGGGATGTGATGGAGAGAGGACATGGATGGTGGAGAGACCGAACAAGGAGTGGGAGTGAGAAAGATAAATTGAGGAGGTTGAAGAGAAAAGAAAAGAGAGAATGTGAGGAGCGAAAGAGGGACGAGAGGAGGGAAAGAGTTGGAGTGCGAGGGGAGGAGGGGGGGGGGGGGGGGGGGGGGGGGATCCCCCAAAATCTGAGGACAAAACCACTAGATTGCTCTGCATGAGGAAGAATGGGAGGACGAAGAGGTAAGAGAGGGGATGACCAGACGCATGGTGAGAGGGGAGGGTGGGGGAGGAGAGAGGACAGTTGTGAGGGGGGGGGTGAGGTGGAGAGTGGCAGAGGAGATAGAAATGTGAGAGGGCTAGCGAGAGCGGGGGTGAGATGAGAGTGAGGGTGGGGACGAGAAACGAGTTCTGAGGGAGAGAGATGTGGGAGTGTGAGGGCTGTAGAGAGTTGTGAGAGGTGGTAGGAGAGGGGAGGAGAGGAAGAGCGTCACAGAGAGAGGTGTGACGTGGGCGCTGTGAGTGGAGTAGGAACGATGTGGGGAGAGAGTGAGGAGTTTGGAGAGGAGGACGAGAGAGGAGGATATGAGGAGAGAGCTGTGAGAGAGAGCGAGAGGAGAGGCAGAGAGTGAGAGAGAGTGAGGATGTGCGTGTGAGGATGTGTGTGCGCGACCAGGAGAGTCGAGATGAGGGTTGTGTGATTGTGAGTTGTGGATGTGTATGAGAGCGTAGAGATGATTCCAAAACAGGTACGCACTATTTGTCTGTAGTAGAGTCTGTTTTGTCTGCTTCTCACTCTCTACGCCTCTCTCTCCTCCCTCTCCTCCTTATCTCTCTCTCTCCCTCTCTCTAAGCATGATCTCTCTATCTCTCTCTTCCCTATGTGTCTCCACGATATCTCGTTATCTTCACTTATGAAAATCCTTCTTATTCCTGATTATTGCATTCGTTTACAACAGCATCGTCAGCAGCACCAGCATCATGTATGATAAAACAGATTGACAACAGAGCACGAGTTACGAGTGCCATAGCTCGTTCAGTGGCTCCACACAGCAGCCTTTTATTGCTAAGAAAGCTGGGAGTATACAGGAGGATGTAAAAGATCTCTTAAACTCCGTCCCACTGCACAGTTTGGGGCTCAATCAAGTAATCTGCAAATCCTGTGGACATTTTTTTGTCTTTACATTGCCGGCGAAATTGCTTCTTGGATTCCACAAGAGAAAACTGTAAAAGAGTAAGTGTTGATGGGAAAAGAAAATAAGAAAAAACAAATCATCTGCATTCTTATATGCTCATGCTCATAAGTTGTGTTTAAGAGGAAAGATTCAGGAGAATTGAGATTCAAACAAAAAAGGCGTATATGTGTTTTGTGTGTGAGTGAGTGAGTGAGTGAGTGAGTGAGTGTGTGTGTGTGTGTGTGTGTGTGTGTGTGTGTGTGTGTGTGTGTGTGTGGTGTGTGTGTGTGTGTGTGTGTGTGTGTGTGTGTGGTGTGTGTGTGTGTGTGTGTGTGTGTGCGCGCGCGCGTGTAGGAAGGAATTCTGTTTTACGTCTCCTCACACATATAGGTGATTGCAGACGTCTAAATAACATAGTGTTTACAATTTTAGACTATTATCATAAAGAAGAGAAGAGGACGATGTGGTTACATAGAACAAAAATAAAGGATAAATGAATTATAGGACAGTAACTATGAAAAAAATTAGAGAAAAATAACTAAAGTATCTAACTTACGATTATGATTATTATAAAATGTTCCTTAATGGACTTTCCAAAAGGTGTCTCGTTAATTTAACAAGAGAAACAACTGGCAACGAATCTAAAAAGTCAAACACATTAACATGCCCAGTGTCAGCACTTGGTATAACACCATTCAAAAAAGGGTTTCGTTAGTTCACAATAAAAAATCACATGTTGAACTGAAAGATCCCCACGACATACACACTTAACAGTCTGGCAATACTTGGTTCGTAGGGAATTACATAAAAGTCTGAAAGTCAGGCTTGAAACCGGTCGGCTAATCGACACAAAGTTTGACAGAGTTTGCTGACGAGGTTTTGATGAGGAACTGTATTGACTCCAGAAATCCCTTTCGATTATATGACTAATTTCCTTGTGTGACAAAGGACAGTCAACCTTAATACTACCTAATATATTCTTTGCTCCCCTTTTTGCTGCTCTATCTGCTTGATCGTTAAAAATGAAGGAGGTGTGCGATGGAACCCAAGAAAATACAACATTAGTACCTTTCATGTAAAGACAGTGCAACAATGTACTTAATCTCAAATAATAATTCCTCTCTCTGTGTATTTTCAAAACAATGCAAACTTTTTTAATACTGACTGTGAATCACACAAAACAGTATATTAAATATTGAGACTGGCAAGGAAATTAAATAATTTAAATGCCATCAGGACAGCAACAAGTTCAGCTGTAAACATGGAATGACCCTTACCTAAATAATATGATTTTTCAGCTTTGAAATTTGGAATTACAAAGCCAGATCTCGCACTACCATCATCAAGAACTGAGCCGTCAGTATATACTTTCAAATAGTTAGTAAACTTTTTCTTCCATGTCAATTTTGACAGATGCTGCTAACACATGTGGCGACATCGCGCTTTATTTATCAGAAGAAAAAAAATGTTCACTTTTACTTCCGTTAGTTCCCAAGGGGGTACCGGCGGAACCAGTACGCGCGAGGCGCTACCTCGTGTGGGTTAATCTTTGATGAATTAAAAACGTCTGAAACATATGAACGAA
>JADBJO010034142.1:0-2500 GCA_016801955.1 Conus betulinus
ACTAGCTCCATTATTGTTTAATATATAATTCACGGATCTACCAAACTGTCTATCAAAAACAACAAATGTTGTGCAATATGGCAGACGATATAGCTATTTGGATCAACACCTCTTTGAGGAAACACACTACACAAAGACTGTTCATTATGTTCAGAACATATATCAAGAGAACTTAATAATCTAAATCAATATATGAAGAAAATGGATTGAACTTGTCTTATGAAAAGACTTATCTTATGCTTTTTAATAATGGTGAAAATCCTGAAACGTCTTCCTCATTAGTATTGGATGGAAACCCTCTTGTTTATAAGCAGTCTGTTAAGTTTTTAGGTGTACATTTAACATCAAATTAAATTGGAAAGTTCATATTGAATATTTGATTTGTAAAGCAAGAAAAAGATTTATTTTTTAAAATCATAAATAAACAGACATGGAGCCAAAATACCAAAACATTACTACACCTTGCAATTTCTTTAGTTCGATCAGTACTCTCCTATGGGCAAGAGGTGTATTTCAGTGCTTCAAATACTCTTTTAAATAAATTACAAAGCATAGATAGTAGGGCTATCAAGCTAGCTCTTGGTGTCCCTATGCACTCTAACACTCATAGAACATATAAAGAGAGCAACATGTTTGTCATTAACAGAACATCGAAATTAGCATTTCGAAATATGTAATCAGAAGCCTGTCTATCGTTAATAATACACAGGAGGAATATTCTTAAATGCAGAACAGAGTTCCCAAAGAGAGCAAAAAACATCAACACTTCTTCAGCCTATCAGGAATTTTACTGGAAGACGTTATGAGTAAAAGCAAAATAGACATTCACAATATTTCAGTCATGCCTATTATTACCAATGATACCACCATGGGAACAAAGAAAGGCAAAGTTTGATATAGAATACAGCAGTTACAACAAAAATGAAGAAGAGCATACTGACGTTCGCCTTCATTTAGATTCAAAATATTCAAATCATCTAAAAATTTTCACTGATGGCTCCGTCCTTAGAAACGTCAGACAGTGGTGCAGGTTTTGTTATTCCTTCGCTCAGAATAGAAAAAGTCATATCATTTAGGCAAAGGTGTTTCAATATTTACATCTGAATTATACGCAATAATGCAAGCTTTAGAATTCATTTGTGATCTACCTTATTCCATTTATAACATCTTACTATGTGTTGATTCAAAATCAGTTTTTACAAACGCTCAAGCAAAATAGCTGCAACAGTCGTAACGATATTGTCTTTGAAATTAAGTATTTAATTCATCGTATTGCTATAAAGGTATTGGTATTGACTTTTGCTGGGTGCCATCTCATTCTGGGCTCTTTTGAATGAGGTTGCTGATAGAGCTGCTAAACGAGGAGCTTTCAATAACCTGACACAGTTTCAAATGAGAAATTAGCATTATCAACAGATGAAATGTACTCCCTGTTGGAAAAATCCACTTGTACTGTACTAGCCCATCTGCTTCTAGATCTAAAGTCTTTGGACATATAGTAGACCTATAATTAGTTTACTGTACAAAATACGACTAAACTCGTGGAAAGCTAAGTACGCAAAAGTTAATTGTATTTGCAATCTTAAACTGTCAATTCATCACTTACTATTAGAATGCCCAATTTTGCTCGCTAGATACCGAATGAATAATATGGAGTTTTTTTTCTGAGTATGATAACACAAGGGACATTCTGAATGATGAAGAAATTGACATTATCTTAATTGCAAAAGTTATTCTATCCACACCTATTGGAAGATTACTTTGAAGTTTTATTTCACTTGTTCTTATTTTTGAAGGGCGGGGAGGGGGTACTTTTGCATGGTGTCTAAATCATCATCATCATCACAATCAATTATAAGCTAATATATTGATAATGATTATGATCCTGTGGATAAGCGTCATCGTCACGGTCAAGTCTACGTAGGAAAAACATTCAGTGTTTGCCACACGAATGAGAACTGTTTGCCTTTTCAATTCCTCGTCCGTTGGTACACGATGAATACGGTTGCCATTTCAATCATCGTCGTTGGTAACACGCAGAACACATGTGGTCACTGCGCTAAACTGGCCCCTTCCCTCCCCCCCCCCCCCCCCCCCCCCCCCCCCCCCCTAACTGAGATTGACGATGAGATGTTTTTTCTTTGCTGCCGTCTTGTCTTAATATGTTTCATACCAAATGTTTCTGTCATTGTGGTTGTGGGCCCCCGTGATTGATGTTGTATTACTCCCGCCTCAAAAACCGTAACTGGATTGACGATTCAAGCTGGATGTCTGCTATAACCAGTAGAAGAACTACATTCTATCAACTCATGCAATTCACATTGCAGAATAACATTTTTCTGTCCTCAAGAGTGTTAAAGATATCAGCGCCGTGTGTGTTTATACACCAGAAGGCTGTTGTTATTGTTGCTTGGGTTGCAGGTTTCTTGTTGTTTTTGTCGCTAATTTGTTGTTTTGTTGTTTGTTGTTGTTCTCTTCTTCCTTCTTCTTTCTTCTTCTT
>JADBJO010034142.1:7500-13824 GCA_016801955.1 Conus betulinus
CCTCCTTGATAGTCAGTTGTGAAAATCGATTCCAGTGGAATTGACTGGAACTCACTGGGCTCTGTGCAGAACAGAGTGAATGGAAGAAGCGTCCGTCCGTAGGCCTGCCCTGCCAGACTGGCCACTGGAACTCACGGAGCGCCGAGAGAAAAGCAGAGTGACTGCAGGAAGCGTCCGTTTATAGGTCTGCCCTGGCAGACTGGTCGGCAGTTTTAATGAAAGGAATCTGCTTTCCAGTCCCAAATCTACGCCACATAGGTTGGAGGAAGGGCGGTTGCAGTCACGGGTTGGATTTTCATTTTCTTTTTTTTAAATAGAATTTCATCAAAAAACGGTTCTGTCTGTGTTGTTTGTTGGTTGGTTGGTGTGTTGGTTTGGAAGAGAACCAGAGTGCCCAAGGCAGCAGCAGAGGACAGTGTTGATGAGGTCCAGCTTGGAGAAGGTCGTGGAGGAAGAGAAAAGAACACTTCATGAGGCTGGAGGTTGTCCACGTAGAACACAGGTGGTCAGTGTGTAGGGGATTAAGAACAGGTGGTCAGTGTGTAGGGGATTAAGAACAGGTGGTCGGAGTTTTAGGGGATTAAGAACAGGTGGTCGGTGTGTAGGGGATTAAGAACAGGTGGTCAGTGTGTAGGGGATGAAGAACAGATGATCGGTATGTAGGGATTAAGAAGTCCGTCACAAAAGAACACGGCTGTTGGGCCGGCTACGTTAACAGCAGCACCGTAACCTGACAGCAGCGCCGTACCTGACAGTAGCACCGTAACCTGACAGTAGCACCGTAAACTGACAGCAGCGCCGTAAACTGACGGCAGCGCCGTAAAACTGACAGTAGCACCGTAAACTGACAGCATCACCTTAACCTGACAGTAGCACCGTAAACTGACAGCAGCACCGTAAACCTGACAGCAGCACCGTAAACTGACAGCAGCGCCGTAAACTGACGGCAGCGCCGTAACCTGACAGCAGCACCGTAACCTGACAGTAGCACCTTAACCTGACAGTAGCACCGTAAACTGACAGCAGCACCGTAACCTGACAGCAGTCCCACCGGGAGCATGTTGCCTTCATTTTCGGCACTTTTATCGATTACTTACAAATGTGTGTCATGTGAACAATGCACTGGGTACAGAATCCACTGCCAACAAAGGATCATGTCAAAGGAAATATGGTTTCTGTGATAAAACAGAAATGTACCCTCCCCCACCTGATGAATGAATCCATACCATGATATCGTCTGCTTTACGCGCGTTCAGTGAGAATGGGTCAGTGCCTCTGATAGAGAGAGAGAGAGAGAGAGAGAGAGAGAGAGAGAGAGAGAGATGAGAGAGAGAACTCAGAAGTCAGAAACTTTTATTCGATCAAGGATTGAGATTTTAGGCAGAGCGTATTTTTCCAATCTGCCCTTACTCAGCTAAATTCTAAATTCTGCAGTGAGATTTAAAGACAAGAAAATGAAAAGAAATAGAAAAGAAAAGAAAAATGAAAAGGAGGAAAAAATAAACAAACAGACAGACACACAAGATTATAGAGTACATGATTCAACACACACACGCAATTGTATACAAGACTTGACGAAAGCATCAGAAAGAGAGAGAGAGAGGGGAGAGAGAGAGGAGAGAGAGAGAGCGAGAGAGAGAGGAGAGAGAGGAGAGAGAGAGAGAGAGAGAGAGAGAGAGAGAGAGAGAGAGCATGCCGGTAATGAACAGTATCATCCTGTGTGGTAATTTTACTGAAGGCGCGCGCTAGCTGTAACTGGCTCTGTGACGGACAAGACGTGCTATGCACGCAGCTGTGAAAAAGAATGAGAAGGCTACATCCGCAAGGGAGTGTGGTGCATTGCTGTAAGCTTACGGTCAGATGTTAGCGTATGGGGTCCACACACGGCTTTGAGGCGCCGCATCATCCTGGAGGTGGAAGTTCAAATCCAGGCAGCAGCAACAAAACCTGCAAGAGTGGCGAACTGAAGGCGGCCCGGGCCTCTCGGTGTGTGTTGATTGAAAGGCTGACACCGAGAGTAATGCTGGAACTGCGAGCGGCTCGGGCTCTGGGGTGTGTGTTGATTGAAAGGCTGAAACCTAGAGTAATGCTGGAACAGCTCTCTTGGTGGAGCGCCAGACTTGTAATCCTACTGCTCCTGGGGTTGCGGGTTCGAGTCTCCCGCCGGACCGTTTTGGTACACGAGTGGCTTTTTTTCTTCACGGGGTAACATTGGTTCTGACTCCATTTCCTTCCCCCCCGAGAAGGCCTTCAAAGGAGATTAGGAACCGAGGTTCCGTGTGTGAACGCAGGCGTGACATCTTGTACACACGTAAAATCCTGTCATGAGAACACAGAGCACGGTGGATGCAGCACTAGAAGGCAGCTCTTCAGTGGAGGGAGGAGGGGGGGGGGGGGGGAGGGGGGGGGGGGGGGAGGGGAGAGGGGGGAGCTGTTGTTGACTGGAGAACACAGAGCACGGTGGGTGCAGCAGCACCAGAAGGCAGCTCTTCAGTGGGGGGGAGCAGGGGGGAGGGGGGGTGGGGGGGGGAGAGGGGGGACGGGGGGAGAAGGGGAGGGGGGGAGCTGTTGTTGACTGGAGAACACAGAGCACGGTGGGTGTGCAGCACCCAGAAGGCAGCTCTTCAGTGGACGGCCCGGGCAGACAGCCCGTTGTGTAAATGATGGCGCGGATTGAAATAAAAAAAAAAGAAGCCTACAGCTGGGATTGTAAGGCCGGGTGCTATATAAGAACCCATAATGATCATGATAGTAACCACAATAATCATAATAAGAACAGTAACAACAACAATAATTATAAAAAAAAAATATATAATAATAATAATAATAACAATAACAACAACAACAACAACAACAACAACAACAATAATAATAATAATAATAATAAATAATAATATAATAATAATATAATGGTGATAATGAAAATGATGATGATGATGATATAACAACAATAATGAGGAGGAGGAGGAGGATAGTAATGATAGTGATGGTGAGGAGGAGGAGGAGGAGGAGGAGGAGGATGGTGATGATCATGAGGAGGAGGAGGAGGAGGAGGAGGATAAGGATGATGAGGATGTGGATGATGAGGATGAAGAGGAGGAGGAGGAGGAGGAGGAGGAGGAGGAGGAAGGTGACAGCTCTGTGACTGCATGGCTGGCACCAATGGAGGTCAATGTGGTTGTGCCTGCAGGTTACTCACGTGACTGCACTGAGCACAACTTCAACGCCTGTCACTTCCTCAGCCCCTGTCATCACGGGGCCACCTGCCTGGCGGGGAGACGGGGCGGGGCTGGACTACTCCTGCCCAGTGTCCCACCGGCTGGCAGGGCCAGAACTGCACTGAGGTCAGTGTGTGTGTGTGTGTGTGTGTGTGTGTGTGTGTGTGTGTGAGTGTGTGTGTGTGTGTGTGTGTGTGTGTGTGTGTGTGTGTGTGTGTGTGTGTGTGTGTGTGTGCACGCGCGCGTGCTCGTGCGTGCGTGTGAGTGGTCAAGCGATCTCAATGCTCCATTCAGTCACACGATCCCAATGCCCATTCAGTCACACGATCCCAATGCCCATTCAGTCACACGATCCCAATGTCCCTATTCAGTCACACGATCCCAATGCCCATTCAGTCACACGATCCCAATTTCCCATTCAGTCACACGATCCCAATGCCCTATTCAGTCACACGATCCCAATGCCCATTCAGTCACACGATCCCAATGCCCCATTCAGTCACACGATCCCAATGCCCATTCAGTCACACGATCCCAATGCCCCATTCAGTCACACGATCCCAATGCCCCATTCAGTCACACGATCCCAATGCCCATTCAGTCACACGATCCCAATGCCCATTGCCCATTCAGTCACACGATCCCAATGCGTCATTCAGTCAAACGATCCCAATGCCCTGCCCAGGCGGACTGTGCCCTGCCCAGCCCTGCCACAACCAGGGCACGTGCGTATTCACCGGGCACGAGCAGTACAGATGCCAGTGCCCGCCAGAATATCTGGGATCGACCTGCAAGACCCTCAACCACTGCGCTGCCGCGAACCCCTGCAAAATGGCGGCGCCTGCCGGATGTACGACAACGGAACGTATTCCTGCGCCTGCGCGGACTACTTTTCGGGGACCAACTGCACCGTTCCGGATCCGTGTTTCCCTTCGCCGTGTGACAACAGGGGGGACTGCATTAAGGTCAGGGTGGGTTAGGGGAGCTTCCTTTAGGCTGGGTGTAGAGCAAACTATGGTGCTGTAAGACATTGTGTGGAAGTTGTGTCTCTAAGTTACGCTATGTGCCGAGTTGTTACACGTAAGATCATGCTGTATGTGTGAAAGTAGACTGAGCGCATGTTACAGTGTCTGAGTGTGGTCAGTATGGTGTGGTAAGTGTATCAAGGGGTAGTCAGTAGATGCTATAATGTGTCAGCAATTTCGTTTTACGTGTTTAGCTTATCTTACAACATCAAAGTGTTGACAATGTACTGTTACAACATGTCAAAGTGTATATGTTATAACAACAGTGTGTTAAGTGCTTGGTATAGACCGTCATACCGTAACTAACTGTTATGTTATATCACAGTGCATTTAATACGTATTAAAGTGTGTCAAAGTGAATTTAGTACACATTTTAATGTGTTGAAGTGTACAAAGTATATCCTATATTGTGTCAAAGTGTATTTAGTATCTGTGTTTAGGATGTCAAAGCGTATTTAGTACATGATATGGTCTGTTGTTAGAGTGTATTCAGTACATTAGTCAGACCATCAAAAATCAATTTAGTGAATGGTATAGTTTTGAGGTTCGCTCAATCTGTGCTTTTCTGTGTCAACATTTATTTAGTATGTACTATAGCTTGTCATTGAAATCGCTTTTCGTGTTCAGAGAAAAAGATGCGCTGTGGATTATAGCGTGTAAATGGGTCATTCATAGGTGAGGGTGTGTTGGTCAAATTGTGTTCCTTTTCTTAGTTAAGGAACACAATTTGACCAAACACACCCTCACCTATGAATGACCCATTTACACGCTATAATCCACAGCGCATCTTTTCTCTGAACACGAAAAGCGATTTCAATGACAAGCTATAGTACATACTAAATAAATGTTGACACAGAAAAGCACAGATTGAGCGAACCTCAAAACTATACCATTCACTAAATTGATTTTTGATGGTCTGACTAATGTACTGAATACACTCTAACAACAGACCATATCATGTACTAAATACGCTTTGACATCCTAAACACAGATACTAAATACACTTTGACACAATATAGGATATACTTTGTACACTTCAAACACATTAAAATGTGTACTAAATTCACTTTGACACACTTTAATACGTATTAAATGCACTGTGATATAACATAACAGTTAGTTACGGTATGACGGTCTATACCAAGCACTTAACACACTGTTGTTTATAACATATACACTTTGACATGTTGTAACAGTACATTGTCAACACTTTGATGTTGTAAGATAAGCTAAACACGTAAAACGAAAATTGCTGACACATTATAGCATCTACTGACTACCCCTTGATACACTTACCACACCATACTGACCACACTCAGACACTGTAACATGCGCTCAGTCTACTTTCACACATACAGCATGATCTTACGTGTAACAACTCGGCACATAGCGTAACTTAGAGACACAACTTCCACACAATGTCTTACAGCACCATAGTTTGCTCTACACCCAGCCTAAAGGAAGCTCCCCTAACCCACCCTGACCTTAATGCAGTCCCCCCTGTTGTCACACGGCGAAGGGAAACACGGATCCGGAACGGTGCAGTTGGTCCCCGAAAAGTAGTCCCGCGCAGGCGCAGGAATACGTTCCGTTGTCGTACATCCGGCAGGCGCCGCCATTTTGGCAGGGGTTCGCGGCAGCGCAGTGGTTGAGGGTCTTGCAGGTCGATCCCAGATATTCTGGCGGGCACTGGCATCTGTACTGCTCGTGCCCGGTGAATACGCACGTGCCCTGGTTGTGGCAGGGCTGGGCAGGGCACAGGTCCGCTGGGCAGGGCATTGGGATCGTTTGACTGAATGACGCATTGGGATCGTGTGACTGAATGGGCATTGGGATCGTGTGACTGAATGGGCATTGGGATCGTGTGACTGAATGGGGCATTGGGATCGTGTGACTGAATGGGGCATTGGGATCGTGTGACTGAATGGGCATTGGGATCGTGTGACTGAATGGGGCATTGGGATCGTGTGACTGAATGGGCATTGGGATCGTGTGACTGAATAGGGCATTGGGATCGTGTGACTGAATGGGAAATTGGGATCGTGTGACTGAATGGGCATTGGGATCGTGTGACTGAATAG
>JADBJO010034143.1:0-13823 GCA_016801955.1 Conus betulinus
ACACATCGGTCGCTGATGTCACTTAAAACCAAACTGGACAAATCGCCAATACAAATATCGTGGTACAGACAATGGTGGGAACTCGCGGACTTGGGAGCCAGGCCCGCATGCAGTCACCATACTTCCAGCATCAGTACCAGCTAAAACAAACAAAAACAAAAACAACAACAAAATCCGCCTGTACACACCAAACTACGGAAAGAAGGGAAAGGGGAGAGTCACACGGGAGGATCCCCACGAAAATTTAGACCCTGATAACCTCAGTGAATCCACGGCGATGAAGATTCTGAAAAAAAAGGGAAAGGTGATGGCTGCCCCGGAATCCAAATGACGAGCAATCAGGGAATAAATAAACCACCAGAATGGCTATGAACCACACAAGAAGTGCATAGTACAACACACCAAGAGTAAATAGTAAAAACCAACAGACGTGGATTTAACACATCAGAAGTGGAATTCACACACCCAGAAGTGGATATTATTAAAAACACCAGAAGTGAATAATGCAACACAACAAGGAATGAATTATTAAACACATCAGAAGTGGATATTACACCCACCAGAAGGGCGAATATTAAACACAAGAGGGGGATGTTAACACCCAGAGTGGATATTAACACACAACCCGAGAAGTGGGATATACAACACACCAGAAGTCGATTTTAACCACCCAGAGCGAATAATTAACACACCAGAAGCGAATCCTTAACATACGAGAAGCGAATAAAATATAATGGGAGGATCGCGGATGCTGAGCGTTTCTGTTCGAACAGTACGCATGGACCATTCCCTAATTTTGAGCATAGGTGTTGAATATGTGGCCACACGCCGCAATTAGGATATTTGGGGCCGTGAAATTTGTAAACACCTAATGATCCGTAAGCGTTTTGAGGTCTATCATAATTTTGAGAGAGATTTAAAGTAGGAAATGATTAAACAAAAACGAACAACTTTTCCATCAATTATTTCCCTGTTTGGGTGGTTGTGGGGAGCGGCGGAAAGGATTTGGGGGGGGGGGGGGGGGGGGGGGATTTTCACGATGAAATAACATAAGGAATTTTCCACATATACGATGACTTTCCCCTTAGCTCCACCACACAATTCAGGACTTTGCACTTATCAGCCGTGACCTTATCTTGCAGCCAGCGCCAGGTGCCCAAAATGTCCCATTCATCAGATTCACGTGTCTTCTTAGGACATTGGCATGTTACTTGATAGCCATATGAACGAAAATGAGAAAAGAAATAAGCTTCAGACAACAAGAAAAATTCCCAAACAAATTCAATTGCGCCAGCTATAAATGTCGACTCTTCAGACAAGGGCCTTGGGCGCATTGATTTGTGAACTCACAAAACCCAAAAAATGTGGATGTGCAGACTGTCGTTCTTAAGAGCCGTTTTGTACTTTACCAGTTGAATGACAGCGGTTTTTGTTTATTTTGTTTGTTTTGGTTTTGTTTGGTTTTCTTAGTCAGCGCTGAACAATGACCAACCAACAGATGAGGTAATGAACCAGCGGTACGGCTTGACCGGGACAGAGAAGGGCTTCAAAAGAACGTAGACTCTGGCAGTGGGAAGGGAGTAGGCTCCTTTTGAACGACTTCGTGAAAATGCAAAAACAGGACACTTCCAGCACAGGTTACACATTCTTGTGCATTTAGATATCACAACACAAACCACAAACAAACAAACAACACCAAACCACACACACACACAAACAACACACACACTCCCACACACTCACACACAACACCACACAACAAATACAAAAAAAAACACACAACAAACCACAGCAGCCCGCGAGCGAAAACAACACCACACAACACACAACACATACAGCGCACGCGCAGATGACCGATAGCGTCTGTGTGCTGTGAGGTGTGTTGTGTGTCGTGTGGGTGTTAACAAATGTCATGGGTCGTGTGTGGGTGTAGGTGTGTGGGTGCTTTCTTTTCTACAGTCTTTGTCTATGCTAAGATTTCACCCTTTTTTCACTTTCGTTTTACTCTGATGCTTTCTTGCTGTATTCTTTGTCTATGTGAGATGTTTATCTCTTCTTTTTCCCTTTATTTTATTCTAGTTACTTTTCTTTCGTTGCTTCTTTTTCCACTTTCGTTGACTGCGTTCCTGCGGAATGTTGACTCATTCACCTTCGTTATTCGAAAGGTACTTGTTTCTTTTTGACTTGGTTCGACTTTACGAACGATGCTTATTTTTCACTGTTGGAACTCTGGTCTGGTCGTTAGGGTTGATGTGCGGGTGATTGCACACATCTCAACGCACTATGTCGGCACTGGCCAAATCTGTAGTGCTAATTTCATGGTGGCCGTTCCATTCCCTACCCCCCCCCCCCCCCCCACTATCTATCTCTACTCGCTAGTCTCTCCTTCCTCGTCTCTCTTCTACTCGCTCTATCTCTCTCTGTTCTGCGCGGCGCATCGCGTATTCTTCTCACTTCAATCTGTTTTTTTAAAATACTATTGCATTTGAAACTGAGCAGCATACAACGGCCCGCTCTACACGACCCCAGCCCTGTTTATAGCTTAAAAGATATCGCCGCCGCTTGAACTTGAATAAAATACTGTCCGGAAATATTCCATCATTCACGAGGCCACAGGTAAATTGAATTGGTTAGCGCGTCACTGGGGGAGGTAGGACATGGGGGGTCTCACGGGTCCAAGATTTTGAACCACATGGTCCTGTGGGAGCAAATGTAAGTGTAAATGTTGACAAAGCCCTCTGTCACAACCAGCCCAAAAACGCTCTCTGTCCCACCCGGCAGTCAAATGTGCTCTTGTCCACCCAAGCAAGTCAAGGATATAGACTATGTCCAGCACCAGCAAAGTACATCATGGCTCTCTGTCCCAAACATCAAATCAACGGGCTCTCTGGCCACCCAAGCAAGTCAATGGCTCTCTGTTCACCCAGCAGTCAAATGGCATCATATCTGCTCCACCCTGCAGTAACTGGATCTCTGTCCACACAAGCAGTTCACTGGAATCTATCTGATCCAACCCATCAATCGTAAGGGCTCCTCCCCCTGTCCACAACATCAATCAATGGCTCTCTGTCCCCCAGCAGTCAATGGCGTCATCTGTCACCCAGCAGTCAAGGGCTCTCTGTCACCCAGCAGTAAATGGGCTCTCTGTCCAACCCGCAGTCAATGGCCTCTCTGGTCCACCCATCAATCAATGGCTCTCTGTCCACCATCAATCAATGGCTCTCTGTCCACCAGCAGTCAATGGCTCGATTGTCCACCCAGCAGTCAATGGCTCTCTGTCCACCCTAGCAGTCAATGGGGATTATATAATGTCAGGGTAGGAGGAAGCGAGGCGCGAAGGCTGCAGGAAGGTGAGAGTACCTAGAGGGTGGGCACCGTTGTTCCCATGAGGCTGCCATGTCCAGCATAGGATGAATCCAACAAAGTCTTTGTCGCACTGGCCTTAAGGCGGGCAATGGGACCATTTTGGGACATTTGAACGGGTGTATGATCCCGAAATATGTGGGTAAGTGATGTTTTTCACATAGTGTGATCTTCGTTGGATTGTGTAGTTGTAGTGGTGACAACGCCCGGAGAGGGTCCCTGTAGGATGGGGGCCGAGGCGTGGATGGTATGGGTGTCGGGCTTTTGTATGGCATGTTAAACACTCATTCAAGTGTCTGTTAGCCATTGCCTATTAGAACACTTTGTTAGTGTTCTACAGGCTGTCACAAGACACGTGATATAGTTTTCCGGGGTTTCTGCTGCTGTGGGGGTGTTGTCGTGTTGGTCGTTACACTCGGTTTTGACGGCTCTGGGTGACAATAACGTTGAGTGCCCCCGTATCCGCAAAACACAGTGGGCACCAGTGGTTAGCGTCGTGGAAATTTAGGAGCTGGAAGGCCGTGGGTTCCATTACCATTGAAGCCAAATCTTTGTGGGAGTGGCCACAGACCAGAGCTGAGTTTGCTAAGTGGAACTCAGCTGGAAAGATGGAACAACACAAACGAATTTAATCCACTTACTTGATGGATGCATGGTCGAGATGTTTGCTCAGATTCCTGATCAACACGGCAGGTGTCTGTGTCTTTCGGGGCCTGGTTGGACGCCGGGAAAACATTATGAAAATAAACGTACAGCACAGAAACTGTCATTTACCATCTCGGGACCGGAATAGACAACTCTTCAGTGCTTTACTTTCATATACTCATCATTTTCACTCGTCAAGCAAGAAAAAAAACAAACAAATCACAAAATTTTGTAATTAAAGTCGATGCGATGTGCCCTCTAGTGCAGATATCAAGTTTTCGTGATATCACTCTCCACATCGGAAGCGATGGTGAATTCATGTAGGCGTTTGTCTGTTATTCGCAAAGTTCATAGATAAATGTCGTTGAACGGAAAGTAGGTGGCGCCCTACTGGAGGAAAGGCGCTACGCGCCACGTTGGTCACCCAAGATGGTAAAATAGTTGGACGTGTTTCCTCACAGTAGCAGGCATTTGTGGATGTTCTGTAAGACCAGAAAACGTTGGGTCAGAAACAGGCACCACAAGAGTTACCGAAGTGAATCGGGGGATAGTGATGGGTACTAATGCCTATAGGGGACCTCAAGACAACATGATACTGATGCTCCTGCGGATTGTCGTGTCTGAGTGGGTCGCGAGGGACAAATTGGGCGGTGTGGCATAAATAAGTGAAATGAAGATGTGCGGGGTTGTGTACGTGGTTTTTTTTTTGTTTTTGTTTGTTTTTTTTTTTTGGTTTTTTTTTTTTTGTTTTTTTTACCAGCCATGAAATTGACACGGAAGGATGGGATGTGACAGCTGCGAACAACACTACAACACACAACCACCCCAAACCATCACCCACCACCATCAACCACACAACCCACCCACAATCCAACACACACACAACACACAGCACAACAACCAAAGAAGGACCGAGAAAGACGACCGAGAGAGGGGGACAACCACACACACAAACAAACACAAACACACACACACACACAAAAACACAAACACCCACACACAACACAACCACACACAAAACACACCACACACACTAAATCAAACACAGAAGAAACAAAAGAAGCAAACCCCGTTTATACCCTTAGTTCTTGCACCTCTTGTGTTAAAGGCACAAGTAAATATAACCAGCAACACTGCACAATCAATCGTGTTTTTTTTTTTTATGTTTGTTTGTTGGTTGGTGTTCACATTTCTGTTTCTTTCTTTTTTGGTTTTGTTTTTTGTTTTTGTTTTGTTGTGTTGGGTGGTTTCTGTCTTTCTTTTAAGCCAATTTGACTGAGTAGGCACTACTTCACACACCAGGCTAATGTATGTAGATGCCTTTCAAAGGTCAAAAGTTGTAAACCTATTTCGGTGGCTGTTGAGAGGACGCCTTTTATGAATAACTACAGCACGGTAATACAAAAGAGATTTTTACCGTGCAAGAAAAGGTGGGACGGACAAAGTTCTGATTTTGCACTTACGGAGTCTGGTAACGGACACCCAAACTGATGGGGGAAATTGGTGTAGGGTTTATGGGCGGACAGTGTGACTCTTGAAATTGTAGTGGCATGGTGAGAGAAGAATGAAAGTAAGGCCGAAATACCGAAGAGAGAAGAGAGAGAGAGGGGGAGAGAGAAGCGCCAAAACGAGATCCTCGTTGAGAAGAGAGAGAGAGAGGAGAGAAGGGGATGAGTGCGAGAGAGACGAGAGGAGCGAGGAGAGAGAAAGAGGAGAGAAGAGGGAGATGAGAGGACAGACAGGGACAGGAAAGACAGACAGAGTGTCGCGCGATGGTGCGTGCGTGCGTGCGTGAGGTTGTGTTGTGTGTGTGTTGTGGTTGTGTGTGTGTGTGGTGTGTGTGTGTGGTGTGTGTTGTGATGTGTGGAGTTGATACCTAGAGGCAGGGAGGAAAGGAGAAGAGAGAGAGAGAGAGAGATAGCGAAGAGAGAGACGACCCGAGGAGGAGACGCGAGATGAGGACGCAGAAGGCGGGGGGGGAGGGAGGAGAAGGACACAGGGAGGAGACAGACGAGAGAGAAAGGAGGGAGAGCAGAGAGGAGGGAGAGAGAGCGAGAGAGAGAGAGGAGCGGAGGAGAAGAGAGGTGATCGAGAGCGGAGAGTGAGAGAGGTGAGCGGAGGAGAGAGGAGAGACGGACAGGGGTGGGTGAGAGATCAGGGACAGGACAGCAGACAGATGGACAGGGCGACAATTGAGAGTGAAGAGACTCTAGTTGACCACAGAGGAGAATTTTTTGTGTGTGATGTAAGCTCGCTCTTTTACCGCCCAGTATCACATAAGGGCGGTTGGAGTGACGTGAGACATAGGCAAATAAAATATTTCCAAACTGAATACAGTGAGAAAAAAGACGGTTCGATATCCCACAAAAATGATATATTCAGTTAAGGAAACAAGATCGCTATCTTGGAGTATGTTGAAAACATATAGTCGAGAATTTTGTCTTATTACGCTGTGCGGTGTTTTATGGCAGAAACACGATGTTCCGTTTTACGCTACAATCACGTTAATTCCAGTAAACGTATACCCAAGAGAAAGTATTTTCTCTTCTTGTTTAACGTTAGCACCTCCACGAGTTTCTATCCCTGATGCATGGAAGGAAGATGGTCCAGGTATTTTGATCATCTCTGATTAAAGACGATTCCAGGGTTCTAAAGGCCATTATGTTTCAGGGGTTAGTGGTTTGCTGTGACGTCCATCTGGTTGTACCAACCGTGATTTGGGTCATACCCTCGGAAGTCTGACCAGGAGAGAGAGAGGGGAGCAGAGAGGGATGGAGATTTGAGGATTGAGGATTTGATTGATGTTGAGTGATTGAGAGGAGATTGAGAAGGATCTGAGAGATGAGAGAGAGAGGACGATTAGGAGGATCCGACGCACAGCGGTACGGGAAAACAGATAAATTTACACTATTAACGAGGCGCATCACACAAGAACGCACGACAAAGCTCCAGCGCACAGAGCAACGCACGCCACGCACGACACGCAGCAAACACACAACCCACCAATCCACATCCACAACCAACGAACGACACTGAGACACCACGTTCCACGCCTGTATAAAAAAAAACAAAAAAAAAACAGGCACCGAAGCAGGGCACGGCCCGCTTAGAGTTACAAGAAATGGAATATCATCGGCAGAAGCCAACACAATAATACGATGAGGCAAACACGTCTGGCAATCAAACCCCTAGCCATAGCAGGCCAGATCGATGTCACTATTTACCTGCCTAGACAGACGCTCCTTCTCCTCCTCCCTCCATCCTCTCTCCATCCATCCTCAAACGCCTCACCCACACCTATCCTTCTATTCTAGCGCCCCAAACTATCCCCGACCCCCCGACCCAACCCTCCTCCCTTCCTGTCACCATGATCCCCCACCCCCCCCCCATCCCCATCTCCCGGTCTGCGTCTATTCTCAGGGTCATCAGGGGCTCCCCCCCCCCCCCACCCCACCCCACCCCCCCCCCCCCCCCACATCCCTTCTTTTGAGATGAGTGAACGTTGTCAGAGGTTTGGGAGGTTTGGAGGGAGACAGGAAGTCAGTGGGTTGTGTTTGCTATCGAATCGATCAAAGACGACTTTTGTTGTCACAAGATATGGATACAGAGAAACCACCCAGGCTGTATGTCATCTCTCCTACTTCTCCTCTCTCTTCTTATCTCCTCTCTCTCTTTTTCTTTGATTTCTTCTTTTTCTTTCTTTTTTCCTTTTCTTTGGGGGGATGGGTTTGGGTGGGGGGGGGGGGGGGGGGGGGGGGGGGGGGGGAGTGGGAGGGGCGGGGGACCGACCGAGCAAATTCCTTGCCATTGTTTCTCTCTGTTTTTTCAGAGAACTGGAAGTGTTTTAAGAAAATGAGAGATCAAAAGGAAAAAAAAATAAAACGAAGGAAAAAAAAATCACAGCAGGGAGAAAGAGCTATAAAGTATAGAAGTGTGTGTGTGTGTGTGTGTGTGTGTGTGCTGTGTGTGTGTGTGTGTGTGTGTGTGTGTGTGTGTTTGTGTTGCGTGCGTGCGTGCGTGCGTGCGAGCGTGCATGCGTGCATGCGTGCGTGCGTGCGTGCGTGCGTGTGTGCGTTCGTGCGTGCGTGCGTGCGCGCGCGCGTTTGTATGTGTGTGTATCTGTCCGTACATGCGTGCGTGCGTGTGTATGTGCGTGCATGCGCGCTCGCCTGTGTATGTGTGTGTATGAGAGACAGAGAGGAGAAGAGAGAAGAGAGAGGGAGAGAGAGAGAGAGAGAGAGAGGAGAGAGAGAGTGGAAGAGGAGAGAGAGAGAGAGAGACAGACAGACAGGACAGACAGACAGACAGAGAGTGAAATGGATAAACATACAGAGAGAGAGAGAGAGAGAGAGAGAGAGAGAGAGGGAGAGTCAAAAACCACACACAACAATCGTTTCATAACTAAAACAAAACAAATCAAAACAAAACAAAAAGCCAGCCTTAGACCTAGTCCTAGGTCGATGAAGACAGATAACAATGAACGCAACGCTTATCACATCCCACGCAAGACACCGCTCTCGTTGACAGCATCCAGAATCGATCCCAACCTGCCAATGTCCCCTCCCTAGCCCTAGCTCTACCAGCCGCGCCTATCGCCTGATCGTCATCTCAAGCCTCCCTCCCTCCCCCACCCTCCCCACCCTCTCCACCCTCACCCCCGTCATCCCCACCCCCCCCCCCCCCCCCCTCGTGCATTCCGAACTCTGCCCCCCTTCCCTCCTCCTCCTCCTCCTCCCATCTTCCCTCTCCCCTCTCTCCTCCTGCCTCTGCATTTTTTCCGTGACCCATCCTCTCTCGGCGGGTCAGAGCTTTCAGTGCAGAGAGAGAGAGAGAGAGAGAGAGAGAGGAGAAGAGAGAGAGAGAGAGACGCCAGTACATTTGTCTGCCATCGATCCTGGGCTTGTCTATGGGGGCTGCTGCTCCACAAGGTTTTCGCTGGCTGTGATGGCACTGGACTGCCATCGCTGGAAGCTGGTAGTAGTAGTAGTAGTAGTAGTAGTAGTAGAAGTAGTAGTAGTGTGGTGGTGGTGTTTAAGTGTGTTTTCCCGTCTGTTCTTTGGCTGAAATTGTAGGCGATGCTGGACTTGTGTTTAGGGGGGAGGTGGGGTGGTGGGGGGGGGGGGGGGGGGGGTTGAGGATGGGACGGGGGGTGGAGAGGGGAGGGGTATGAATGTCTCTTGGCCATTATGAGGCCTTGAAAACTGGTGTGCCTTACATTTGAGGGGTACCCTTTGTTCTCGAAATGAGTCGAAAATCTCTCTCTCTCTCTCTCTCTCTCTCTCTCTCTCTCTCTCTCTCTCTCTCTCTCTCTCTCTCTCTCTCTCTCTCTCTCTCTTCTCTCTCTCTCTCTCTCTCTCTCTCACCGTTTGATAGGAAGCTTTTATCTCTACACCTTACTTGAAGAAGCTGAATGTCAGCGAGAACTAGAGGAAAGAATGTACAAGTATCAAGACATGAAATGTTGCTTTTTTATTTCACAGAAAGGTGTGTGTGTGTGTGTGTGTGTGTGTGTGTGTGTTGTGTGTGTGTGTGTGTGTGTGTGTGTGTGTGCTTTCGTGTAAGTATATACACACATTCACTGAGACATACCTCCACATATCTATCAATTGATCTATCGTCAGAAAAATACGAAGATCTAAGTGCGTACTAGCTGTCCTCTCATAAAAATGTTTGTTGAAAAGCTTCAAAATTAGGGCTAAAACTAGCCTGTTTCTGGGTCCATTAAAGATTGGCAAAAAAGAAATATGAATATTAGAGAAACTTACCGTAAACAATAAAAAAAAAAATGATTCCCAGAAAGACTAGTTGTGAATGATCTTTTGTCAAAACACTCTCTGGAGAAAGTAGAAAGAAACTCATGGAGAGCGTTGCAGCAGAGAGTCCTCAGAAGAGAAGCCCCCTTCAAGCGAGTGTTTCGGCCCTTATCTCCTGACACTCTAGGGGGGTTGGGCCACCCCGGTTCATGACTTCCGGATGTCCCTCTGCTGCCCCCCTTTTTTTTCTGAGAAATATTACATCTCAAACCCTTTCCCGTTTTAAACGCAGGTCTGATTTTTAAACGTGAGCATTCTAGCTGGGGTGGATTTTGATGGTTGACTCACCCCAGTCTAGAAATGAAAAGCATATGGGCCTAGGCCTGTGTCTGTGCTCCGTCGACGTCAAGTAGTCTATAACTCTGTGTACTCTCTCCACCAACGGGTTCAAAAACAGAATCTTAACGGCACCGCCAAGCAGCCAGTGAAGGATAGAAAAGCAAAACGAGAAGAAAAACACTATGAGATAACAAGCTGCTGAAAAAAAAAAAAAAACTTACTATCATCACATTAAAAATATTCCATGTGTGGGAAAAACTTTGAGACTATGCCTGAGATCATTTTCATGATGCAGAGGTCAGCAGGTGTCCACAGTGAGAATGGTCAGCTCTGATGGTCAGTAAACACAAGATTGAAAGTGACATAGGTGCTGACCGCAGCAGAGCGTTGTGCAGAGTGGTGTCGACTTGGATTTTTCCTGACAGATGCAATGCCCCACTGATATGTCTGTCTGTAGATCTCTATCTATATGTGTATCATTATGTACATACACACAGACACACACACACACACACACACACACACACGCACACACACACACACACACACACACACACACACACACACACACACACACACACACACACACACACACACATCTAAATCTACCTATTTATATCTATATGAAATACTGACCTATCTATAAATATATACTTATGTATCTATCCATCTATCTGTGTTTGTGTGTGCGAGTTAGAGGGGTGCAGAGAGGAGGAATGGGTTGTACGGGAGTTTATGTGAATTATATGCGCATGGTTGCATGCTTGCGGGTGTTTTGTTCTATGCACCTGCTGTAGAAACATGGTCAATGGACCGATCGCCAGTTTAAACAGAAAGAAAAAGAAACGAAGTAAGCCCTATCGCCAGTTAACGCCTATGTCCAGAAAGAAAAAAAGAAACGAAGTAAGCCTATCGCCAGTTAAACAGAAAGAAAAAGAAACGAAGTAAGCCTATCGCCAGTTAAACATAAAGGAAAAAAAAAAGAAAACGAAGTAAGCAAAAGAAAACATTGAACCTGATGCAACTAATCTCAAATCCATCACGTATGTGAATGAACGAATAAGTAAAATAAACAGACATAACGGGTTACTTTATATCAACTTTATATCAAATCTCTGCCCCCACCCTATCCCCCTTCCGTACCCACCCCCCCCCCCGGCCCCCCCAGGTCCCCCCCCCCCCCCCCCCCCCCCCCCCCCCCCCCCCCCCTCCCCCCCCCCCCCCCCCCCCCATCCTTCCACCGCCATCCCTTCCACCTCTCCCCTCACCCTTTCCCCCTCACCACCCAAATCTTTCTTGCTTTTTATTAAACTTCCTTCTCTTCTCCAACAACCCACCCCCACACCATCCCCCACTCCACCCCCACATCCACGCCCGCTCCACTCCACCCCCACACCACCCCCACTCCACCCCCCCACCACCCCCACCCCCACACTTGCCTTCCTTCTGAATCGACATCCGCTCCCTTCTTTTTTCCCTCCGGCCAGTTCCCCCAATTATCTGCAAAGTCATGGAGGGAAGTGGACGAAGAGGGGAGGGGCGGGGGTGGGGTGGGGTGTGGGGTGGGGGGGGGGGGGAGCGACGGCAGGGGGGCGGGGGAATAGTAGTCAGTGGATTCAGTCCGGAGGCAGACAAGCAGTAGGTTTGTCAGTCATCGACCCATCCTTTCTATATATGGCATCCTCACCTACTGACCATCTGTCAGCTCTATCTTTAGCCTGTGACCTCCATCCCAGCACGTGGTATGCTGTGAAAGGGCCACAGGGTGAACAGACTCATTGATCAAAATCGATCATTCGGTGCAGTGCATTCAGCTTATCCCCCCCCCCCCCCCCCCCACCACCAATCCCACCAACAACCACCCCCCACCCCCCCACCCCCCGCCCTTCCTCCATAAACAACCTATACTACTCTACTGCTGACAATTTAACCTCAGTACACTAAAAGTTTCAGCTGCAAGGGTTCGTTCCAACCATGTTGCTGTACTTTCCTTGTGTTTTAGAGTTGAACGCCCCTAGGACGTGACGGTCACGTGCTTGGTTCGCGGTCAGGTCGAGAAAATGTCAATGCGCCAAGCACTCGGTTGTTTGAACCAATAAAACAAAATGGAAGTTGAGAAGAGATTCTTTCAATGTGTGTGTTTGTTTGTTTGTTTGTGTTTGTTTGTTTTTGTTTTTCTCTTTGCTAATCTACAAAAGTCTGCTGAATTTCCAACACTATGCCAGGCAAGGTTTATGATGTAAGAAACGCAAAACTTCCCACTAAGGTTGATGCACATCTGTCACATTTTGCAGGCATAGATGGCAGACGAACTTTCATTATTTTCGGGGACATGTTTCGTTTCCTAGCATCTCGTGGTAGTAATGATAAATTGGGGTTATGAAGCTGCGACGAACAGTACAAAATTTTACCTAATCAATGATGTAGCGATCTCATGGGTGCATGTTCCTGATTTAAGTTGAAAGTCTGTAGTGACGTCCACTTCACGTGGCAACATGGTGGCCTCCATTAGCATTCGTCCCGCGGTTTTAAAGACGTATTTCACGCACACTTCGAATCATACTGGTTTAGTGGCTGCAAACCCGGACTTCCTTATTTCATACCTGTCAAGAGAGAGACAAGTTAATTTTGCTTTCTGGGTTTGTTTGTTTGTTTTGTTTGTTTGTTTTGCTTGTTTGTTTGTTTTTTGTTGCCTGGTGTCCACATGGATGGGAGAGGGAGGCCCATGGTATTCTATGCACTAAGAGATAATTTCTCTGTTTTTCGGGTAGCCGTATGAGGTTCTGGTCAAAGGGAACTGAGATGTCTAACAACCAAAACAGCACAAAAGCACAAAAGTATGAGGTTTGCATACATGTTCGTTATTTGTCGGTAACAAAATGGAGGAGGTTAGGTAGTTTTTCCTTTATTTCACTTTATTCTATCATTATTCTTTATTATTTATTCATTTACTTATTTATTTGTTTACTTATTCGTTTATTTATCTATCTATTCGTCTATTTATTCATTGTTCTTTTTTTATCGAAGCAGTGGAGAGAATGGGGACGTGAAGGGAGAGGGAAGGCGGGGGAGGGGGGGGGGGGGGGGGGGGGGTCCTGTGTCTTGAGGGTCGTTCTTTTGTTTCTCTGTCATCGTTCATACCTCTATTTTCTCTTTATTTTTTTCCTCTCTGTCTATGTTTGTTTGTCCCTGTGTTTGTATCACTATGTCTGTCTATCTGTCTGTCTGTCTGTCTCTGTCTCTTTCTCTCTAAGTGTGTGTGTGCGTGTGTGTGTGCGTATGTGTTGTGCGTGCGTGTGTGTGTGTGTGTATGTGTGTGGTGTGTGTGTGTGCGCGCGCGCGCGCGCGCGCGCGTGCACGCTATGGGTGTATATGTGTGTGCGAACGCGCATGCATTAATGCGTGTGCGTGCGTGCATGAATGTGTGTTTGCCGCGCGCGCCCGTGTGTGTGTGTGTGTGTGTGTGTGTGTGTGTGTGTGTGTGTGTGTGTGGTGTGTGTGTGTGTGTGTGTGTGTTGTGTGTGTGTGCGTAAGGCGCGCGCGAGCGCGCACGCAGGAGCATATCATCGAGGACGTCTCACCAGCTCTCATGACCTATGAGTTGTGCGTCATCATCCAGCATAGACGCTAAACCTACCTGCATACGATTGCAATTTGTACACCCACACACACACACCCACACAACACGCACACACACACACCACACACACCCGCACTCACACA